>JBBUKS010508607.1:0-33976 GCA_038050645.1 Hedychium gardnerianum | reverse complement strand
GGATGCTCTAATTCAAAGGTTTGACCAAATTAATGTTGTGAATTCTATTAATATCTTTTGTGAAACTTGTGGTGCAATAGATCATGTGAACGATAATTACCCAAGACTATTTGACTGTTCACATAGAATACATGAAGAAAAATGGGGTGTCTTCCCCAACTACACTCAGTGTCTGAGATAATATTATTGCGAGGCTTGTGAAGAAATATGTCATACAATCGATAATTACATTAGGATACACAATTTAGAAATATCATTGGACAATCTTAGTAAAAAGCTTGATGGATTGACCTCTTCACATTCACACACTCATGGCCCTAGTGTGAGGAATCCCCAAAAATATTTTTTTCCACAATCAGGGATAAGGAAATTATGGACATGATATGGAAGTTCAACCTTCATCCCAAATGGACAGAATATTGAAAATTGGTAGAAAACATCCAAGCCTCACAAGCTCAAATGCACGAAGATATCAAACAAATAGATTCTAAGTGCATTAACATAAACTCATTATGCGTTGGAATGTCAACTCGACTCTCGGCATGGGAGGAGTCTAGGATGAGTTATGATAATGAAGATGAGCATGAGGAGCATGAAACTGAGGTTTTGACAAAGGAGAGTATTACTCTAATTCATATACCTCCAAATTTCAAAGATTCGGATTTTGATGGTGATATATTATGTCCTACATATGATGATGTTGTGAGAAGAAGTGTATGGACTTGTGCTATGGAAGCAATGACCCAAGAATCACTTCCTTTGGTCACACAACCACTTAAAACCATGGATATTGGAAGAATTGAATTTGTTGATATTGATAGTGTAGGGACTTATGCAATAAAGGTAAAGTCCCAAGAATCACCTCTTTTAGTGGCACCACCACCATCTGAAACTATGTTCGATGATTTTCTCTCTTTGGTGATTTGTATGATTTTATTTGATATATCATATGCTACTAACCAATTCTTTTTTGAGCATGTTGGTGGAAAGAAGTATGTTGCACGAAAATCACATGAACGAACTCAGGACAAACCTTTGAAGGAGAGCATATTTATAGAAAAGCTTAGAAGCCTTGGTAAGAGGGTTTTAAAATATCTTAATCCTCCAATGGCAAGATTTAGATGAACCAAATAAGGGGTCGAGATAATGACCTAAAATAAGAGCTTCTTGGGTGGCAACCCAAGTTCTTCTTTGTTTTCACTTAGGTTTCTATTTATGTCTTCATTTTATTCCATATCTTTAACTCTTTTGTTTGTTTCATTTCAGGTTTAATAACATCTCTGAGCTAATCGTAATGTCATGGGTGTGGAAGAATTTTTGGGAAAAAAATTGAAGACAAGTCGTGACTTGAGAAAACAAGGTTGTACGAGCTTCTGCATTAGGCAAACAACCTTGTCTCATTAGACACGGTCGTGCCTCACATTCAAGGCAAGGCCGTGTTAACTAGACACGACAATGCTCCATCATTCAAGGCAGGTCATGCCATCTAGGCACAACCATGCCTTCTCCTCAAGTTGAGGTCGTGCCTCACAAACACGGCCGTGTGAGCTAAGAGACACGGTTGTGTCTCACAATAAGTGGTCATGTCTCCTTCTCTAGATGCTATCTCTTCTTCAAATGACGTCAACATCCAATTCGGGATGAAGCATGTGGTGTACAACCATTCAAATTGAAGATAATTTGAAAATCTACGACATGAAACCAAATTCATTTGTATGGACCCCAATAACATTGTTAATGAGAAGCACGCAACAAGGGAAACATTCTAAGCCCTCTTTGGTATGCTTGCTATTTGAGCATTAATTATAGGACATGTCATTCCATCCTTGTGAGGATGAGATTATCAATATTCGATATCTAGAAAGACATGATTTGATTAGTCCTAGCCTTAGGGATGATAGTGATTCATTTATAAGTCAAGTAGGATGATTGAATTTGTGAGTATGACATATCCTACTTAACTTAGGCTTATCCTTGAAATTATTGAAATTTGGTGGAAGTTAACATTATTCATAAAATTTATTGTAAAGAAAGTCGAATTATTCTAGAGTTGTTTAACAATGATTATCATATTACTTTAGATGGATCTTATTGTGACTTTCAACTATCTTGTTTTGAAAACTATTATCATTTGAGGTTTAATTTCCATCATAGCCCGAAGAATCCCTAATCTTGATTTGTTTATGACTTGAGAGAGCTAGAGGTAACTTGAGGATGGAGAATTAGAATTGAATTGTAATATAATCTTTAGGGATGGTGACTCTTATTCCAAGATTTATATTAAACTCATCTCCTAAGCCCCACCTACCAATCCACATGTGTACTATATATATATATTGTCTTTGTCATGCCCCGAGAGTATACTTATCTATTGAAAAATGGACAACACTCCCCTTGTAACAATCACATATTCCTGGTACTTAACCACGCAGTTGATAATAAAATCAATCCCACGCAATTTTATCATCAACTAACAGGACAACATCTAAGAAAACAACCATAAACAGGTAAAAACATAATGTGGTGTGTGTCGATATGGCTTAACATCGCAACAACAACTCAAAACAAATACCAATACAAAAATCCAAATCCATGACATAGTACACTTATACAATATAAAAGCAGAAAAACAAACTGAAATAATAAAATACAGAAACCCTCCATGTGATGCAGGATAGGCAGACAAGATCGCCCGGCGACAATATGGGTCATCTACATATACCTGAAAACCATAGACACAACAAAAAGAAAGTGAGTCAAAATGACTTCGCGGGTACAAGAAAGATAGTGGATGATAAATAGAACAGTAAGGGATCAAGGTACATACAGTCTCATGGGAAGAACTCTTCCATATATATATAACCAAGTATTGTACATATGATCAACTCTACAAGTATATCACTCAAAGCTCTAACTAACATAACAATATTACTAACCATTCTAACTCAGTCCAATATTAGGTATAAAAACCTAACACCAACCTATGGAAGCTATCACAAACATATGTGAGTCATAAATGTACATATATACATGTACATCCCTCGAGTACAAAATCATAACATGCCAATGCAGTAGATATCAAATGCATATGCAACACATATCAAATGCATATGTAAAGAATGGTCACTTCGGCATACCCCTCCGGTTACCATGACATCTGTGTGGTCGAGGGGGGCGGGACGGTGACACTGATCGCACTCCAACTACCACTACTCTGAGTAGCCGAGTGGTCAAGATGTAAGGTAGCTATCTAGCTACAACAAGAGGTCTCTGTTGGCATAATGCTCCAACTACCACTACCTAAGTGGTCGAGTGACACGACAAGACAAACTGATCTACTCTAGACCACAACCTAAGTGTCCGAGTTGGCAGGAATATGACTGATGGCTCTCTCGACCACAAGGGAGACAATGGTCGTCAACATGCAGGTGGTATGCTGTGCATAATGAAATGAGCATCACACACATGACCAAGCATCACAAACAGATATATACCATAACACAGTATAATAAACTAACATAGGTCAGACACCTATGAAATACACAATACATGTGTGTAATGACTTACGATGCACACCATACATATATGCACCAGACAACAATATATCCAACAATAAAATGACATAAACATCACATGAATTCAATTCCTATGAAACACACCATACACGTGTGTAATGACCTAACATGCATTTCATACACGCATGCACCCAACTGCGATACACACCATACATGTGTGTACCACTACCAATCACGGATAATTAAAATATGAGACTGCATGGATAATCAAAATAGACTAATTTCATGATCAAGCATATAAGCATCCAAAGCAAGATGTCACATGAATAGATTTAAGGTAATCCAAACTACCTATCAAATTTATAATACTCATTCACTAAGTACAAAGTACTAAAAGAGACAAGGATAGAAGTACTCGTCTCAAGAGTAGATCGTGCTATAGAAATCCTCAGAGTCGGTGCTCCGTCTCGTATCCCGAGCCTATAAGTTGCATTACAAAACTACTTTAGTGCTCGAACGTAAATAAGAATCAACACTCACTAATTAATATAGATGAATTAATCGTCTATTTATTCTTGTTTAGCTAACCCCTTATTTAACAGCTTAAGGAGTTAAAATTACTAAGTATCATCATATATATAAATTTCGATGTCGATTTACAGGCATAACCCTAGAATTAAACCTAAACCTTACACTTCATTTAGGTATTACTTCTTATGAGACAAAATATCTCCTATGTCATCAAATGATGATATAACCCATCCATTACTACATAAACACACTAACAACTAATTACCAACCTAATGTATCATAAGAGCTCTTTAACTTCATATCTTAACTCATCCAAATAAAACTAACAACTACTAACTTCACATAATAGGTAAATCCAACAAGATGAACCCTAAAATCAATTCCAACCAATCCATATAACCATCCATTAATTCTAGTCTTATAATCCATTCATAAACTCCAAGATCTACACTAGGCTAGCATGGTATAACAACACAAAATCAAGTACTCCACATCTTTAACTTGATTCATACTTCAAGAGGGTAGTTAAGCAAGAACAAATCCCACACCAAATCTAAATTCAGAATTTCAAGCCTTAAATCGTTCAATAATTCACACCCAGTCATCTAAAGACAACATAGCAACACACAAGATAATAACCACCCAAATTATAAGTACACACCAATCCGAACATTTAAAGGTGATTTAACTAATACCATCCAAGCTACTTATGAATATGTATCATAAATCCAACTAGATAACTTTAGATCTAAGCAAGAAAACTCACAGTTACATAGCTTACATCTCAACTCAGTCATCAATTGATACAAAATTAATACAACCAAATCAACATACCAACTTCCCAAATTATCACTAAATTTCCCCTTACCTGAATTTGGTTGTGGTTGCCAGAGATGAAAATGGCCTAAACAGTACCCACCGAAGCTCCCATAGTCAACCACAATAGTAACCCTACTAGAAATAGTCGAAAATCAATCTGATCAGAAACTCCATGCTAACTCAATCCCCAAAACATGACCTATAAACCTTTACCTTAGCTGATGGTGGCTGCTAATTAGATCTGACCTAGACCCGGTCAAGAAGGGATGGTCGGAGTTGCACAGGACCGATTTGCCCAGAGTTTGGAAGGTTGGGTTGTTGTTGTGGTCGTGACTGGTTGGAGATGAGGAGGTGCTAGCCGGAGCTTCGGCTAGCAGTGGTGGTCCGGAAAGGGTGATCGACAGTGAAGAGTCAAGGAAGAGAGATGGAGTGACCCAATGAGAAGGTTGCCGATGGAGAGGAAATTAGCGAGCTGACCTCACTAATTGTGGTCTGGCCAAGGCTGGCGTCGATGGCCAGCGACGATGAATGTCAGTTGGAGTCCACTGGTGATGTCAGGAGGAATGGATGAACTCGGGAAGAAGGGGATGAGTTCGGCGGCTGCTGCGTGCTAGAGAGGGAGAGTTGATCGATGTCAGTGGACGCTGGTGGCTGATGGCGTCGGGAGAAGAAGCTCAGTCGGCGGTGGAAATCGGGGAAAATGGCTTGGCGGCGTCGATTGTGAATTAGGGAAGAAGAGTGAAGTGAGGAAATCGAGTGAATGAAAGGTAAATAGGTTTAGGTATTTATAATTTAGAACATAGGTTTAATTAATTCAATTTATAGTTTAATGAATTTTAATTAAGTTTATCAACTCCCATTTTAAATAGAAATAACCTTAAATAATTCGTATGAATTCGGTTTAATCCCCAAAAA
The DNA here is from genome assembly GCA_038050645.1 of Hedychium gardnerianum. Classification (NCBI taxonomy): domain Eukaryota; kingdom Viridiplantae; phylum Streptophyta; class Magnoliopsida; order Zingiberales; family Zingiberaceae; genus Hedychium; species Hedychium gardnerianum. The sequence goes on along the minus strand of JBBUKS010508607.1, from coordinate 28,196 downwards.
ATTTCTAAAAATTCCAAAAAAAAATCCATTAGGATATTTCATATTTTTAAGACTTAAGTTTTTTTTTATTTGTCATATCTTACACCAAAAGAGGCTAGCAAACACTCTCTACAAGGTTCATAACGAACTCGCAAGTATAACTAAAATAAAATGTTATTTATATAAAATTTTATTATGCGATTATGTCTGCATGAATGTATCTTGTATGCGTGTGGTGCGTGTCATGTAATAATTTAGTTTATTATGTCTTTAATTTTTCTTTCGTTGCATGTTTGGAAAACGTGTTTTAGTACGCATCCAGATCGGGCCACCCAACAGTGGTATCAGAGCCTAATCGTGCTTCGACATAATCGTAAAATAGTTTTATGAGTCATAGTTAGTCATAGAATTAGATTTTGAAAGTTTTCTATTTTGTTAGAGAATTTCAATTTTAGAATATTTTTTAATTTGTTAGGAAAATCCACCTAATTAAATTAGATTATTCTTGATTAGGAATTTTCCTAAATAAAACATGTGATTAGATTGGAAAATTTGTTTCCTAATTTAAATTAAAGAATCTTGATTTATGGAAATCAATTCTTAATCATATTTTAAATCCAAATAGAATCTATGACAATCGTGACATGATTATATCATGCCATAATTGGTTATGCCATGTCATGTCATATAAGTAATCATGATTAGTTGTATTAATTATGTCATGCTATATATATGACATGTCATATTTATGTCAGGCATATGATGTGTCATATCATATCTATGTCATGCATGCAGTATGTGTGTATATATATATATATATATATTTATATAATTAAATTTATATGTATGTTTTAATTCTTATTATCTCTAATATTTAATATATATATATATATATATATATATATATATTAGGATAAGAATTAAAATAATTAAAATTTGACATAATTAAATTTAATTAAGGATATAATAATAATATAATTGGTAAATAATAATTAAATAAATGTGTATGAATATATATAATTTATTAGAATTTTTTTGATTTTTTTTTGAAATTTAAAGTGAATTATTTGAATATTTTATGGGGATAAATTAGTTAGGCTTTAGGAAAGTCGGTTTAGATTACCTATTTAAATATGGAGTTGATTAAGTATATAAGCCTAAGTTAGATAATTAAAACCTAAGTTTTTTTTTCTCTCCACCGATCCCCCCTTTTCTCCTCGCGTCCGCAACAATGCACCGCAGCCTCCATTGCTGCCAGTGCGAGCCCTTCACGGCCACCTCCAGCCGAGATCCGACAATCCACAGCAAACAACGACGTCGCTAACTTCCTGCCGTCGGAGAACAACAAAGACAGCCATAGTGTCTTCCGAGGTCCCCGCTGGGAGCAGGCGGTGGCACACCATCGTTCTCCACCGACGATTGTCGCGAATGATTGAGAGCCAGTCGCCGCCACCGCCACTATCTCGGCCTCATTTTTCCCCGCCGTCTGATGCCCACGCCGACGTCAAGCACCCAGCCTCAACGCCACCGTCAACCGCCTACCGCTGCCGCCGCTAGCCGTCGAGTTGCCGTCGATGAAGGAGACATGAGCCATCGTTAAGGGTAAGGGCTTAATTGAGTTTTGATTAGTGTTGATTAACACTAACTATTAATAGCTAATTAATAATAATTAATGGAATTGATTGATTATTGATTAGTGATTAATAATCTATTTATTAAGGAATAATAGATTGATTAATTATAGATAAATTAGTTGATTTAGGTTTGGTTAAAGTTTGTTTGATGAAGTAGATAGTTAAACAAGTCTAATTAGATGATTAATCAGTATTAATTAGTTTAATCCTTAGTTAATAATTGATTTAATCAGTATTCAATTAGATGATTAATTAATATTAACTAACGGTTATTTGATTACTTAATTAGAGTTCTGATTAATTTCTTAAGATGGATTAATTAAATGGTATGTGATTGATTAAAGGTAATTAAGACTAATTTGATGATTAATCACATTAATCAATATAAATTTAATGAAGTACGATTAATTTGTTTAATGAGTTAACTAATAGTTTGTTTAATTAAGATGTTGATAATTAATCGAGGTTAGTTGATAGAGATTGTTTGATAGATTAATTAAAATATAGGTTAATTGGTTAATTAATAATAATCATTAATTAGAATCATAAATTAATTAAGATTTATTTAATAAATTAAATGTAATTAATAATGTTTAATTATATGATTAATTAATGATTAAGCGGATAGATTAATTAATATTAGTAGGTTAATTGGTGATTCAGATTAATAAATGTGGTTTGATTAAATGGTAATTAAAAAATTATTAGGCTAATTGAGTTGGTATGATGAATTGGCAATTAAGGTTATTAATCGGGATAACCAATCGATTAACTAAATGATTAACCGTAGAGTATTTATGACTACTAAAATTATACTAGTACTTAGTTGCTTCATATCCTATACTTGTAGGATTTGAGCTCAAAGCAGACTCTCGGACGTGAAGATGGTTATGACGTTCTACAAATAAAGGTGGGTAGTTCCTGCTTGACCTCTATAGTTCTGTTGATTTTAGTGCATGATCCTTTTATTTGCATTATTTGTGTAGTAATTACTTATCTTGACTCTACTCGATATTGTATCTTAAGGTTGATACTTTTGTTGTTTGATCTTTGATATATCTATGCAGTCTCAATTGTTTTCATACTTGGGTTGATCTTATATGTAGGGTATTACCAGACCATGATATAGTTATAGAATTATGCTACATATTTATACCGTTGTAGTTATATACTTAGACTCGTGCCTATATGTTAGTGATATCATATCGTAGTATAGTCTTTTACTTAGACTCATTCCTATATGTTAGTGATACCATACTATAGTATAGTTGAGATATTTTGACTAGCCCTTGTTGGCTATTAGGCTTGCCTATACATTAGTAAAATCATACCGTAGAATAGGATATTGAATATCCTACTAAGCCCTATTTGTTATTTAGGCTCGTGCCTATATGTTGGTAAGACCGTACCATAGTGTAGGATAGCAAGTATCCTACTAGAACCATGTCAATTATTCAGGCTAGTACTTATACGTTAGTGAAATCAGACCATAGTGGAGCTTGTAGAGCTCTACTATTGGATATGATTGTATTACAGTTGCATAGAGATTATCTACTCTTGTAGGTGTGATTGTTTACTGTTTAATTATCATTGCACTATATAAGTCCTATCGACCATTATCTCTCATTCATGATTAAGAGAGTCGTCAATGATTGTGATATATTTTGACTATCCACTCGGCCACTCAGAGTAGTGATAGATGGAGTTGCGTGCAGTGACTGCTCATTCGGCCACTCAGTGTAGTGGTAGCTGGAGTTGAGTGCAGTCAATATCTAGATAGCTACTTGTCATGTCCTCCCACTCGCCTACTCAGAGTAGAGGTAGCTAGAGTTGTGTGCCAACAGTGACCATTGCATATGCTTGTGATATGTCTTTTGCATACTTGTTATATACTGTTATATGTTGCTCATGTTGTTGCGAGCAGTACCATTGCTGATCTTTACTTACTGCTATTCATGGTATTACACTCGGTTGATCAGGTTGGTATATGTAGTTTGATTATTCTCTTACTTCTATCGTGGTTGATAGATATTATCTTTGAGACTGTATTTTCTTTGATCTCCTTATACTTAGTTCATGCACTATTTTTCTTACCCGCTGAGTATTATGTACTCACTACTCCTTGCTTTTCATTTCATTTCTAGGTTAGCAGTTAGAGGATATGTCGTGTCGCTCAGATGTCCTGGTTTCATGGTCCCATGATACTTCGAGATGTGTCATTTTATGTCCATCACTACGGTTTCATTTTCTGTTTGATTTTGTTTAGTATATGTTATTTGATATTTGTCTCTATCTCGTTGTTTTCTTCTTTTATATTTTAAAATAAATTTTAAACATTCATGCAAATCCTTTACTTTTACTTATATAAATATATATCTTGATTTTGTTTTCCTTATCTTTATAATGTTGGTTGTGTATCATGTTGTATTAGATTTGTCACTAGGGGTATTGTCCGATTTGGCAAACAAATATGCCTTCAAGTTGTGACATGACATGTCATCATTTATGTCATGCTTTTAATGTAATGATGACCATGAGACCTAAATCTCTTATGCCAATTTTAAAGTCTACACCTTCCGTTAATATGGTAAGAATCAGAGTCTAATTTCTTGTTTGAGTTGTTGGACTAACTCCAAACTCAACCTAAAATTAGATATGTTTGAACCATTGAGATACGATCTCGCGATTAACGAGTCGTCTTTAACTTGAAACATTAGCTTGTTAGACTCACTCCAAGGTTAATGTGGATAGGGGTGAAGTTGGGTGATATACATACGATGTATACTTGTTAACTCATTAACAACCCTATGTTTATGCAAATATCAATTAGTTGATAGCATAATATGATAGTTATGTATATAAGCGATACATAATTGGTATGTATGATACCTACCACTATAGCTAAGAATAGCTTGTTGGACTCACTCCAAGGTTGTTATTATCTATGGTAGATATCAACCTACTTGGAGAAAACCTACGATCTCCCGAATTCAAAGTAAGGGCTCTTGAATTCAATAAATAAGTGGAATTCTTGTATGTATATAAATTGTTTACATTTACAAAAATCATCTCTCATATATTTTCTCATTTTTGTATTTCTAGGTTATTAGATTACGCATGATGTCTTTGAATTTGTGCTCGATTTTGGACACGAACAAACTGACTGGGCCAAACTTCCTGGACTAGTATTGAAATTAGAGAAATTTTCTCAAATCTAAAAATATAGCCTATGTCCTCGAAAAGCCTCTTCTCGAACCTCTTGTAGATGATGTTTTTGATGACCAATGGTTGGTCCATCAGAAGCACATGATTGACTCGGATCTGGCAAACTGCATCATGCTAGCCTCGATGTTTTCTGAATTGCAAAAATAGCATGAGCATAGGGTTGCTCATACTATTATTTTTCATCTGCGTGAGTTGTTTGATGAACAAGCGAGATCTGAACAGTTCGATATCTCCAAGCTCCTCTTTCACTCACGAATGCAAGAGGGTTCGTATGTAATGAAGATGACTGCTACATTAAGCGATTGGGATCACTTGATTTTGTGATGTATCATGAATTAAATATTGATTTAATTTTGTACAGTTTGCCTAAAAGTTATTCATAGTTTGTGATAAACTATCGAATGAACCGTATTGAATACTCAATTCCCGAGTTGATCAACATGCTCAAAACTATGGAGCCTTTTGTCAAGAAAGATAAGAAGACTGTGATGTTAGTTGACTCTTCGAAGAAAGGTTCTAAGAGGAAGTCAAAGTATCGAGCTAAAGGGAAGAAGAAGAAGGCCAAGATAGTAGAATAGGCACCACAAGGTCCATGTTACCATTGCGACAAGATGGGTCATTGGCGAAAAAATTACAAGATTTATCTTGAGTCCATGAAGAAGAAGACGATATCCGATGCCCCATCTATTTTAGGTATCTTTGTTATTGAATGTCATACTATTTCCTCAAATACTTAGATATTGGATACCGGGTGTGGCTCACATATATATAATGACATACAGGGGCTAAGGAATAGTAAATGACTGATTAAGGGAGAATAAAATTTGTGAGTTGGCAATGGAGCAAAGGTTGCAGCTGTCGCCATCAGAACTTATTTGTTAAAGCTTCCTAGTGGACTAGTTTTGGAATTGGATAATTGTTATTTTGTTCCTGCATTAGTAAAGAACATTGTTTCTATTTCCTATTTAAATAGAAAAGGTTTGAATTTGACATTTAGTAATAATTGTTCTTACATAACTTTGAATGACGTTCTTTATGAGATTGGAATATTATGCAATAACATCTACGCGCTAGATATATCCAATGACATATTTAATATCAAAACGAGCAACAAGCGTGCTCGAATGGATGATCAACCTTTTTCTAGTAAAGGTGAACTAGTGGGAGAGTTGCTTGGCCTCATATATACTGATATCAGTAAATGTGGACCGATGCAAACTCAAGCACGAGGAGGTTATAGCTACTTCATTACCTTTATTGATGATTACTCACTATTTGGGTATATGTATCTATTGAGATACAAATCTAAGGCCTTTGAAAAGTTCGAAGAATTTAGAAATGAAGTAAAAAACCAACTTGGCAAAAGTATTAAAATACTTCAATCCAATCGAGGTGGTGAATACTTATGTCAAGAGTTTCAAGATTATCTAAGGGACAATGAAATATTATTACAATGGACTCCGCCTTATACGCACAACACAATGGTGTATCTGAAAGGAGAAACTGACCTTTGTTAGACATGGTTAGGTCTATGATAAATCATGCAAGTCTTCCCAAATCCTTTTGGGGTTATGCACTGGAGATAGCTATTTACTTGCTAAACAAAGTCTCAACCAAGGTTGTCTCTACTACTCCATTTGAGAAGTGGACTGGTAAAAAACCTCATCTATCTTACTTGAAGATATTAGGTTATCCTTCTTATGTGAAGCATCATAAGATAAGATGGATGCTAAATTTGATAAGTGTCTATTTATTGATTACTCTAAAGAAACTAGGGGTTACCAATTCTTTCATTCATTGGGACAAAAGGTGTTTGTTTCAAGGCATGTTGTATTCCTAGAGAAAGAGTTTCTCTTGCAAGAAAATAATGGGAGTGAATTTGAACTTGAGGAAGTTCAAGATACTCCAATAGACACAGAAGAGACGCCTAGTCAAGAACCACAACTGATTACTCATGATGATGAGCTATCGGCTGAACCTATGGTGACACTACCAGCCATGAAGTGGGATACGTATGATTCCTGAGAGATATGAATTTCTCATAAGTGAATCAAATAATGTATTTCTCATTGAGGATGAGGAACCTACTAATTATGAGAAAGTTCTGAAAAGTTCAGAAAGGAACAAGTAGCTAGCAGCCATGAAGTCAAAAATGGATTCCATGTATGAAAACCAAGTTTGGAACTTGGTAGACCCACTTGAAGGCATTACCTCTATCGGGTGCAAGTGAGTTTTCAAAAAGAAAATTGACATGGATGATAAATTACCTACAGAGCAAGATTAGTGGTGAAAGACTATTATCAAAAGTAAGGTGTTGACTATGATGACTAATAGCTATGCTTAAATCCATTTGGATACTCTTGGCCATAGCAGCTCATTATGATTATGAGATATGACAGATGGATGTGAAAATAAATTTTCTCAATGAAAATCTATTTGAGAAGGTGTATATGATACAACCCGACGGTTTCAAATATATTGATAAGAATAAAGTATGTAAGCTTCAACGATCCATTTATGGATTGAAGAAAGCATCCAAGAGTTGAATATCCATTTTGATGAGGCAATCAAAGAGTTTGATTTCTCACAAACTCCTGATAAACCTTATGTGTACAAGAAGGTTACTGAGAGTGTGGTTGTATTCCTTGTGCTCTATGTTGACGATATATTGCTTATAGGAAATAATGTGCCTGTTCTACAGTCAGTTAAGAGTTGGTTGTCCAAAATGTTCTCCATGAAAAACATGGAAGAAGTAACTTACATTCTTGGGATTAAGATCTATAGAAATAGATCGAAATGGTTGCTTGGTCTTTCGTAGTCTACATATAAAGACAAAGTGCTAAAGCAGTTTAGCATGGATGAATCCAAGAAAGGTTTTATATCCATGAGGCATGGGATTTACCTTTCGAAGTCTATGTGTCCACGCATAGAAGACGAGAGGATTTGCATGAGTAAGATACCCTATGCGTCAGCGATAGGATCTATCATTAATGTTATATTATGTATAAGGTCCGATGTATCATACGCTCTGAGTGTCACGAGCAGATACAAGTCAAATCCAGGTATGAATCATTGAGCGGCTGTCAAGACAATCCTTAAGTACTTGAGAAAACTAATGATGTGTTCTTAGTATATGGAGATGATGATATGGTTACATGTAGGTATACTGATGTCAGCTTCTAGACAGACAAGGATGACTTCAAGTCTCAGTATGGATAAATTTATTTACGTTGAACAGAGACGCAATAAACTAGAAGAGTTCTAAGCAAGACACCATTGCAAATTCTACCACTGAGGCAGAATACATTGCAGCTTCTGAAGCAGCAAAGGAAACACTTTAGATCAAGAAGTTTGTCTCTGAACTAGGAGTGGTTCCGACAATTGTTGAAGTATTACCAGTTTTCTGCGACAACACTAGAGTCATTGGTTAGGGAAAGGAGCTCAGGTCTCACCAATAATCCAAACATGTGTTTCACCACTATCATCTAATCAAAGAGATCATCAGTAGGATTGAAATACAAATCAAGAAGATTCCCACCGAAAGAAACCAAGTGGATCCTTTGACAAAGGCTCTATCACAAAGTAAGTTTGAGAGTCACATCCAGATCTATGGTATTGAATATCATGATGATTAGCATTAGGCCAAGTGGGAGTATGTTATATTTTAGAGGTGTCCTAAGACAATCGTCTTATGATATGTATTATTTATTAAATAAATGATTCACTACTTGAGTGCACATTATTTATGTGTATGATTAGATTTTAAACTCACTTACTAAATGTTCACAATATAATTCATAGCATGAGAGAACTTGTGATTGGATCACAACTAGTGAGTATCTCTACATATGTAATTATGAATGTATTGAAACCTTCCTTAATCGATGAATTGATGAGTTCGGACATCATCAATTCTGTAAGACTAGCACGTGTTATACTCCTTGGTTTATCCAAGCAGTCGCTCCTCATTGGCTGGAGACATTAGGATGTCGAGAGTGAAACATGGATGCTAGTTAAAGGTAACTAGTTCATATGATTTTTCACATATATGGATATGTCAATGAAGATCTCATTGCTGCTTAAGTATAAGTTTCCTTCAACTTGAGGTATTCAAGTCATCTTGGTCATGGAGACTTATACTTTGACATCTTAAGTAAGCATATCCTTGGAGGTATGGACCCGGGATGATTGGGTATAAGTTTGAAGCGCCTAAAGGTATTTGAATAGCCCAGAGAGGATTCATCGCTCCTTGCATAAGGAGAAGTACACCCTATGACCACTTGTTAGAATTATTACTCGTAAGTGTTTTGTCAAAGTAGAACACTTCAAGAGAATGATTTTCTTGGACAATGTTCTTGAGTAATTCAAATTCATAGGACAAGGAACTACTACTTGGGCTAAGTGTGACATAGTCAGCCTAGTTGGGACTAACACATAGACCATGTCCTAAACCAAGTGGGTATAAAACGAGTGAAAGGAATGAGGCATGACTCATTGTAGCTGCTGAAAGGTTTAGAAGAAGTTCTAGAATCAAACGTTGACTTTCCAGTCAATTGGGGATCATGATGCACTACTAGGTGTTACTCATGATCTATTCATAATTAATAGTTAATTATGAATGACCAACATAACTGGAAACCTATAAGGTCACACACACTACGATTTTATCCGAAAGACTTAAAACGAGTTTGAGAATTGAATTATCAGATCGAGAGAGAATAAGTTTGGTTGGACCAGACAAATGACAAATGGAAAGTTATTTGTCAGAATGGAAGCACAGATGAGCCACATATTTTGAAGATGTGATGGATCCTTTTTGGTTTAATAATAAACTAAATTGATTTAGTTTGGTTATTGAACCAAGTGATTTGATTATTAAACCAAGTTGGTTTAGTCTTGAACTAAACCAAGAGCTTGATGGGTTGTATTTTGGTTAAGATTTATTGGGTTGGGTTTGGGCTTAGGAGATGACTTGCTCCCCAAGTCATTAAGAAAAGGTTATAAATACTCTCCTATAGGGAGAGAATAAATAAGAGTTTTGATTAAAACCTAATTGTTAGGTTTTTTCCAAAAATCATCTCCTCTCCTCCCCTTCTCTTGTCGCCAACCACAAGGAGGGATCCTCTCCTTGTGTCGTCGCCCAAGACCACCGGCCAGCCACCTCCCGCCGGCCAGCAGGGATCCCAAAGCAGCAACTCCAGCTAGCAGGTCCCCGCCACCATCCCGCCATCGACGGAGCAACAGGAATAGCAGCAAGAAGTTGTTATTCTGTCGCATGCACTAGGTCCTAGCCACCAATGGTGCTCTCTGAGCAGCGCCGGCCATTCAACCTCCCTCCGTCGGCTTTCCATTGGCCTAGGGGCTTCCTAGCCATGGCCCACAATCGCCGGCAATGACCTTAGCATCGTCGGATAACAACCTTATATAGGTTATTCGTTGTTCTATTTGTGTCATCTTGGTTGCTTCGGTCGCCGACACGAATCAAGCAAGATCCCTCTCTCGAATCATTTTGTCTCCCCACTTCGGCTAGTACCAAAGCGAAGACACGATTCAGACTTAGCAAAGTCATCTATTGGAGTTCTCGGTGTAGATACGAATAGAGGCGAGGCTTCATAGCGTCGCTCGATTGATTCTAGAAAATTCTAGCCTTACGAGGCTAGAAAATGCTCTATAGAAGGTTCATAATGAACTCGCAGGTATAACTAGAATAAAAAATTATTTACGTAAAATTTTATTATGAGATTATGTATGTATGAATGTATCTTGTGTGCATGTAGTGTAGTGTGTGTGATGTAATAATTTAGTTTATTATGACTTTAATTTTGCTTTCGCTGCATGTTTGTGAAATGTGTTTTAGCACACATCTGCATCGGGCTATCCAACATAACATCATCAAGGTTGATCAAGTTAAGTGTAGAGATCAAGCAAAGTCATGGTTGACTTGAAGCTTGCAAGTGAGTGAGAAGTCCAAGTAGGACTAGATACTTGGCAGGTTGGTGAAAGTCCTGGTGAGTTATGTCAAATGGTAAAATTCCTAATAAGAAAAGTTAGACCCTAGTGAGTAAAGATAGGTGGTGAAAGTCTTGGTGAATGAAGCCATGCGGTGAAAGTCCTAGTGATGAAGGTAGGCGATGAAAGTCCTATGGAATGAAGTCAGGCGGTGAAAGCCCTAGTGAGTGAAGCTAGGTAGTGGAAGTCCTGTTGAGTGAAGCTAGGTAGTGGAAAAGTCCAAGTGTGTGGAGTCAGCTAAGAGTTGATTGCTTGGCAAAGAGAGAACCAGTGAACCTAGTAGGTTAGGTAAATCGAGTACTATATTTTGCTTATTGTTTGCTTATTTTGTAGGAAACAATAGCTAGACAAAGACTTGGGCAGGACCAATTAGGAACTAGTCCAGTTCACTAGACTCTAGATCTGGTCTACCGTAAGGAAGTACAGTTGGCCAAAAAACCTGATACACCGGAAGGGTCCGATCAACCGGAAGGCGATGTGATCGAGTTTGAATGAGTTGAGTGTCAGATAGGGTTTGGCTAAGCTCGGGGCAATCATATGGTGTACAGTCGACTGGGAGGGTCAAAACCTATCTCAAATAGGATCGAGTTTGCAGCCACATCAGCAACATCTAGGCAACTAGAGAGCCTCTAGTCTACCGGTCAAGTGCTGATCGAGTTATATAAAATGGGAGTAGAGGTAGCATCTTCTAGCAACTCTTGCAAACATCCATCTTCGTTCTTGCAAACATCCATCTTCGTTCTTGTGCCCCAAGAGGAGTGTCGCGACATTCAGGCCTTCAGATCGGACCAACTTGAGTTTGTTTTTTTACTTACATGCTTATTATTTATCTTACTACTCATTTTTATATTTGTGATTGCCTTACAAATCTGTAAGAGATTTCTCCACCTCCGGAAGAGTTCCAGAAAGGAGATACACATAGTGGACTCGTGTTGAGTTCATAGCCTTGGATGTACTAACCCTAAGGGTTGAAAACCAAGTAAAAATTCAGTGTCATTTTGTTCTTTACTTTTCTGTTTAAGTACTTTATTATTTTCATTGTGTTTCTAACATCTTTGATAGAAAAGAAAAGAATGACGTAAACAACAATTATGCTATTCACCCCCCCCCCTCTAGCGTCGAACAAGATCCGACAATCTATCCCACAAGGACTATTGACTGCGTATTGATTGAGTTCACGAAACTAGTTATCTAGAAAATCAAAGTTGTATGAATTCATGAGAGTGAGCTAAGAGAGAGAGAGTTAAGAGTTAATTATTCTTTGATTACAATTTCGCTACGATGATTGTTGACGCCCTAAGTATTATTCACTTTCCTACCTCTATGTTTACTCACATGTAGGGTGACTTATTCTAAATTACCGATGTGAATTTGGAAGGATAATACCGGTGTGCCTACTCAAACTCGATGCCTCTTTGCAAGGCGATAATGCTAGATTGGCTGCTTATACAAACTACCCTTGTCACGTGGGCTCCATGATACATCTAGACTATTTTCTATACTCCATGACATCAAAGTTGGGTAAACTTATTAAGATCTGTGATAGTTGTCCCCTTTTGGCAAATCAGCCTCCATTAAAGGTGACAATGCTAGAAGTCCACTATGCAGGATTACCCCTGTCACGTGAGCTTCACGATTCTTCTAGATTATCACCTCTACATGGTGACCGACTCTCCACATCCCAGGCATTTAAAGCATACACAATAAAGCAGGAACAAGGAATAAACATATCATGCAATATAAAAAGTTAACAAATACTTAGTTCATGCATCAACAGTTACATTGTAGCTACTTCCTACTCCTAGAATCTGGAGAACTACTCCATAAAGATGGAGATACAATCAAAATACATGAAATTAAGAAATTACAATCTCTAATTAGAAAGAAGAGAGAAAAGAAAGCTTAGCGAGATGGTGCCGATGTCTTTGGAAGAATCTCCAAGCTTCGATGGTGGACGGATCATTGCGACTCCTTGGATGGCAGCTCTAGGGTTTCCCCTCAAGGGGAGAATGCTCTTCCAGGGAAGTGGGCAAAGCCCCAAATCCCAGATGATCTAACAAGATGATCCTTCATTCTTATTATAGCTTCCCAAATCGATTGGACCACCTAAATTGATAGGGCTCCGCCAAAAATAGATTTTTCAACCATTAGACTAGGTTTACTCGAGTTCCACCCTGAACCAAACTTGTAGATCTTGAAATTATCTTCAATTTGATAGGTCATCAGCCCTGTGTCTTGAAATCGAGCTAAAAGTTATGCTAGTTCAAAGTTTGGTCTACTGCTTGGGCCGTTGTAGGATAGATTCACACGGTCGTGCCTAGGAGGCATGACCGGGCCATGTTCAGCTCGGGAAAAGATGGAAATTAGACATGGTCATGCTTGGGGCACAAGGAGGTCATGTGGGAGGTTGTATACTCTATTTTTGCTCTATTTTGCACTAAATTTCGTCTATAGGAATATGTCCGTGTCATGGGACATGACTAGAGCGTGTTCCTTGATTTAAACTTCGATTTGATGATCTTTTGAATGTCTTTTTCTTCCCGTACAATCCATGTCTAGCTCAATGATGAAGCTAGAGCCGAACACAGTTGTGCATAGGAGGCACGGCTCGGGCGTGTTCGGTTCATTGGTTGAAACAAGGCGAGGCATGGTCGGACCGTGTTTGGCTTGGTCGTTGGAACAAGACGAGGCACGACCGTGGTGTGTTGGCTTCCGTGGCTTGAACAAGGAGAGGCACGGTCGTGCCTAGATCAGACTGTGTTCTTCATTTTTCTTTGACCGTAGGAACACACCTATGTCATGGGATATGGCCAGAGTGTGCTCTTTGCTCCAACTCCACGTTCCAAGGGCTTTATGCTCCAATTTCGCATTCTATCAACAAAATCATACAAAGAAAAGATCTCCGAATGAAAAGAGTAAAAGTAATGAAAATAATAAAAAGAAGATGTATGTATATAAAATGTGCTCATAAAATACAACAGAATATATATTAAACTTAAAAAACATAAAAAAAAAATACACATCAAGAATCCTATGAAGAACCTCTACATGCTTTTGAAGTTGAACCCTTATGCGAAGACTGCCAGGAGGATGTCATTGCTGGCAGAAGATCAACGAGTGAAAGCAAAGAAGGAAAAGCTTAACTTTCTTTGTTTTTTATTCTCTTACGTAGCTTAAAAAACAACCTTTTTTATTAGCTCAACATTTGATACAATTGAAGAAATATAGTCAATTCACGCTATCTAGGATTTGATAAAAAAAAGCACATGCAATCATGCTTAATGTTGATTGGTTAGATGGAATTAGAAGTTTATTTAGATGTCATTCAATATTTTGTTCAGAAAATGGTTCAGTGCTCAGAACTAAATGCTATTCCATTGCTGAGTGTTTAAAATAAAAATTATTGGGTAGTGCAAAGATGAAGAGGAAGTTGTTCCAGTTATTGCCAATCAACTTAGACATTGGAAACTCAAACACAATGTATTCTTTTATTGTTGTTCATATGCTAAACTCCTCTCACCTCCTAGTCACTTAGCGGTCGACTATAAATTAACTCTCGTAATTTACCTTCCTTCACATAACCTTGAGACGGACTATAAAAGACACCTGAAATTAGCGTAATCACCTTTGCTACCATTATTGTTCATATGCTTTTTTATACTCCACTTCAATATTTCTGAAGCATCTTATCATGTTTAATGCCATAATATTTGTAAAATCATGATTTTAATTTTGACATATGATAGAATTTAGTGGACTAAGTTGGCCAACTAAGAAAAGGTGATCATTCATTCTGTCTTTATCTGAACTCTTGTGATAGATTCATGCTCTTAACATGCATATCTAAGTATATTAGACATTTTCTTTTGAACCTTTCCTCTACATTTCTAGAAGATTTTTGCTAAGTTGAATAAACTACAAAATGGAATGTATAATGTTTGTTCTAAAAGTTTAATGAAACCTGCAAATTGTTCCTTTTAAAATATTAAAATCTTCAAAATTTGTGAAAGTAAGGAAATCCTTAATTACTCTTTAGTAGATTTGGAATGGAGTTTTGAATTCATCTGTTTATTTAAATAAAGGAATGCATCATTTGAGCTTTTTATTAGGCAGGAATTTCAAGAGTTTTAGTGGCTTGAGACATCCATTCCAACATTTAAGCGGGAAAGCAATCCAGTCATTGAGAAATGAAGGTGTTCAAGTGTATGTTCAATTGGGGGAAGACTTACAAAGTAAAACCTTTGAGGTATGGTTTTCATACTAAACTTGTACCTACCTTGCTTTTGTTCCATTGATGTTATTTGTTCTCCTTCTAGTATGGTAAGAGAACATTTCCATTGTATATTTGAATGAGTTATGAGATCGCATGAAGCAAGATATGTTTTCAATTGAGTTGTGTATGTCACGGTTCCATTTCAATTCTGAAATATGCTCCATTATGGTAAATGATTGCATCTTGATACTGTCGCATCAACTCTATTTTGCTACTAAAATAGTTGATAGGTTTCCAATTTATGAAATTGATGTGTGTTAAATGTTTTCTTTGCATTTTATGAATTCTTTTAGTATTCTATCAAAATGTAGTGTTATCAAATAAAAAGTTTTCTTTTAGTATTATTTTATGAATTGATTGTGTCTATAAAACTTGAAGTGCTTATTCATTAGTGTCTTTGGTTGTCTTATTATTTGTTTGACTTTCAATTTGTATTCTATTCTTGTAGATGCATATGAACAGAAATATGTTAATATTCCATCAAGAGAGGAAGATAAAGAAGATGACTTAAGAGATTTGGTCAGACATACAATGTTTGAAATGGGCCAAATCAAGCAGATATGGGGTGAGCTGTATAAAGTGCTAGATGCTCGAGGCATCAAGGTACAAGATGCTACCACTTGGAGAAGCACTCAAATGAGCACTTTTGGGTGAAATACTTAAAAGGAGCACTTAAAGGTACCAGATGTTTTACAATCAATCTCAATATAATGAAGTAAGAATTGAGTGAATTCGTCTACTCCTATGTGGATGTCTAAGAGTCATGTACGTTGTGATATAAATTTTTAGATTGTATTTAGATATTTATGGATACACTTTTAGGTGAAGTTGGTCAAATATATCTTTTGTGAATACACTTGTGAAGTTGTATTTGATAGATATTTGTGATATATTTGTTCAATTTTGATGGTGAAAAATATTTTGTTCAATTAATACAACAAAAAATACTTCGATTAAGCCAAATTGTATAGAAGTAAAAGAAAACATTTACTGCACCATAATACAAAAACTATGAAGTCGTATAAATAATTTACTTTGTCAATCAATGTAACCTGTGAAATCATATATAATCAACTACTTCAGTACTTTTATAGAATTGATGAAGTAAAAGAGTCTTTTTACTTCTAAATCGGTCCAATTTCAAATCAGTTTAGACCGGACAAAGACTTCAGTACTTTTATGGCAAAGTAATAAATTGACTCTTTTACTTCACGTTCCTATACTTTGGCAATTATCTATCTTAGACTTCGTTGAATATGCGAAGTCTATCAACCAAATTCACATAGTGATCCCTGGCCCAGGGCTTCGGGTGTCCTAGTACAGATGCCTGTGACACCCACTAGGTTCCCTAGCACGAACGCCCATGAGCCCCTCGGGTGTTGTAGTGGGGATCTGAATCTTATTTGGTATCCCCTAACTATAGGCAAATATATATCTCTAACCAATTTCTTTATACTGTCGAAACTATTAATCATTATGTTATTGATATGAAGCAACTTTGACATCAATTGATGCCAGAGCAGAAGAGTAATTTTAGTTTTTTTTATTATTTTTGCCGAATTAGAGTTTTTGAGGATATTTTCGTCTTTGCAATGTTAGGGTCTTGAGTCTATTTAAATCATTGTTTAGTTGGTTTTAGGTTTTTAGTTTTACGTCAATAATATTTTTGACCGTCGTTTGTGCCATTCTTTTCAAAAAACTTCGAGTTTTGGATGTATATTTCTTGGTATTTTTCTATCGAATTAATAGGTTTTAGAAGATTTCTTCCAGTGTTCATGCATGAATCAACGGAATCGATAGCTTCTGCTACATCAGTTGGTATCAGAGGTCTAGATCTCATGGATGGTCATCATGGTCATGACAGGTAGGTTCTGGTTGAGGAAGTCTCACACTGTAATCATAGCATCCAAGACGAAATACTTGAATATCTACAAAGTCAAGTCACAAAGTTATCCCATCGTCTAGCGACGCAAGATCTTAAAAGTCGTAAATTCTCTTATATTAATTCGGATTCCACTTTTGCAAACCCTTATCATAATCGCAAGAACCATGGTCGAGATGAATCGTAAGCAGATATTGGGTTTCCAATTGAACTTCTAGAATTTTCTGGTATGTTGCGAACTGAGGAATTTGATTGGTTTGAGGTGGAAGGAATTTTTTATTAGAAGGAAGATGTGGACAACAACAAAATTAAAATAGTCGATGATCCATTTTATGAGGAGGAGGAGGAGGATGAAGTTAATGACGACGTGTTGCAAGTTAGAACCCTAAGAATTTCCCCGATGGAGGCATTGTTGGCAAAAACGACCTTCCATGTTTGAGTTTTGTCCAAAACGATGAGAAAGTGGAGACTCAAGATGGTGAATTAGCTGAGGATGCAGTGCATGTCATATCTGAGGATAGTGTGGAGAAGAAGTCTCTTGAAGACAAAAAATTTCAGATATCAATTTTACTTTCAAAAAGGCCATGGAATCTAACGGTTAGAGGATATCCAAGAGAAGTTTTGACACCTTGTAAAGGAGAAGAAATTGTGAAATAATTTACTAAAAGAAGTTTCATATGTCATCAACAGAAACAATAAAAGTATCGTGAATATGCCACAAGCAGATCAATTTGACCTTTGGCAGTCATTGGTAATGTTAATACCTTGAGAGCTAGAGGGGGTGAATAGCTCGCTTCGCTTCTTGAATTTGAGTCACAGTGGAAAACTTGAAACAAAGCAAACACTTACAATGCTAACACCTTCGATTTACTTGGTATCCACCTCCTTGAAATGACTAATTCAAGGGACCACTCTGAGCTTTCTTCCTTCAGTAAAACTTCTCCTTCTTGGATCAAAATCAAAGGTGGAGAAACCTTCTAATAATAGGATTACAAATCTCTCACAACTTTTAGTGAAAGAAGTAGCAACAAGGAGAAGAGAATAAAGAGATTATAGGTTTAGTAAAGTTCTCCTTCTCTTGGTTGCTTGAAGATGATGTGGGTGAGAGCTTGAGATTGAAGTTGAGCAGTAGAATAGCAATGGAACAATGTCTTCTTTTCGTTCCCTAAGCCCCTTTATAAATATCTCAGAATCGGACCGTTTCTCTTCTTTTTGTCACCCACCAATCGATTATTGATCATTTGACTATCTGTTGAATAGTCACTAATTTCATATCAATGGCTAAGATTATTTCATTTTGAATCTCAATCGATTGGTGAGCATCCCAATCGATTGGCCATTGCTTAATTGATTGGCCGATCGATTTTGCAGCCCTCTATTTCCTCACGAAACTTCTACCAATCAATTGGCAATGCTAAATCGATTAGCCAATCGATTCGGCAGCCTTTTGTTTCCTCACGAAACTTCTGCCAATTGATTGGACCAATCGATTGGCTAATCGATTGGCCAATCGATTCGACAACTTTTGTGCTCTCGAAGAAAGTCTGCCTATTGATTGCACCAATCGATTGGCTGATCAATTCAGGAAGCTACTGTGTGCTCAAAATTGGTTACCAATTGATTGGAAATCTATGCCAATCGATTGATACACCATTTTCCTAAACCCGAAATTCTAGAGGTTACACCAATCGATTGGTCTGTTAGACCAATCGATTGGTAAACACTAAAATAGGGTTTTCATCCTTTAAACTCTTAAGCACACACTCCCCTTCAATATCACAATTGATCCCAATTGCCTCATGATAGATGAACCTCCTGTTCCCTGGACATTGCCTGGAGCTTCCTTATCGTCGGGTCTTCATCTACCCTTGCATCCAATCTCGCAATCTGCTCGGGTTTCTTATTGCTAAGAATCCGACTCTCAACCTTCTTGGACTTTCGTGCCTACATTTGGTCTTCCGACTTGCATGGAATTCTCCTTGCCAAGAGTTCGTCCCTTGACCTTCTTGACTTCCTTACCTTGCATCCGGTCTTTCAACCTGCATGGATTTCTCCTTGCTAAGAATTCGACCCTCGACCTTGTTGGACTTCTCTTATCCTGCATACTTGTAACTCAAGTGAGATCCAACGTATTAACCTAAGCTTAAATAATTATCAACAATTGAAACTTATCATCTGGGGCATTATTGTACCAATAGGTAAAAGGTGACATGGATGGTTATCATCGAATCTCATCCAAACTTAAGCTTGGGACTATTGTCGAAGATTGCATTCTTAATATGGCATCATCTTTGCAATCACGACAAGCTACTGATGAACCAGAGATTGTTGGCTCTAATAGACCAAGCAGACTTCTTGTCAAATTATATATTCAAATGTTGATCAAGATCTTGCATATTTAGAAGATGTGTAGACCCTTGAAAATTGGGACAATGTTTCCTATATAGAGTAGTTGAGATTCACAAGGAAGGAGGCAATTACATGACACTAAATCATGCAATGAGAAATGTACTTCAAGAAATCTTTGGTGAAGAAGCACCTACTAATGCAAATGAACTTGATGGAAACGAGGGAGTTGATTCTGCCTACACAGATTCAGGAACCACTTGTATGAAAAATGATTTAGTAGAAGAATCAACTTTTGGAAGACAATAACCAAATAAATCTATCCTAGCACGCATCTATCCACAACCAACGATTGCCAAGTTGATGTTAGATGATCTTTCTCTTGGGCTACCACTTGACACTATTCTAAACTTGAGAATGAGTTCTTTTCAACCCAGAATGACTTATGCAAGAGGATCCAAAGATTTTGTCTTTTTTTAGATTTATTTCCCTCTTTTGCATTTTAGATTTTGAATATGTTTAGGGTTTTTAGGATTTTGAGTTTGTTAAGATTTTTTCTTTTTTTGTTAAAATTTCTTCTTTTTCTTTTATGGTTATTTCCTTTCTTTTGTGTCTTAGGATTTTGGGTCTATTTAAACCTTTGCTTAGTTGATGTTAGAAAATTTTTTGGATTAATAATATTTTTTGGAAGTGTCGTTTATTTTCCTTTTTCTGATATTCTTCTGAATCAACAAGTTTTAGAAGATTATTTCCAACATTCATGTTCGAACCAACGGAATCAATATAGCCCGTAGGATAATTGTTATCATGTCTGGCATCAGTGCTCTAGAACATATGCCCATGACCCCCTCCGGGTGCCCTAGTGCGGGCACCCGTGACCCCTTCGGGTGGCCTAGGATGGGAACCCATGACCCCCTCGGGTGCCCTAGTGGGGATCTCGGGAAAACCTAAATCCATAATAAATTTCTTTGTACTGTAGAAACTATCAATCATTATATTATCGGTAGGGAGAAACTTTGACATCAACTGAGCCTCTTTACTAGGGATTAAAAAAAGTTCCCTTTTTCAAACCGTAGGAGAATGTGTTGGTCAACATCTCAGACTTTGTTGACAAGTTTGTATAGTATCAGGTTTTGTCCACGAGTCAAAGTGAAATTGGTCTTCATGTCTAGTAAACTGCTGAAGTTCCTGATTGCTGAACTTCATAGTTTTGATTGCAAAAGTTTATACTTTCCAAATCTTTTTATATTTGTGTGAGTTGCTTAAAATGCTCCATGAAACTCCACCAGTAGACATATCAGTCATTAATGAAGTCAAATTCAACTTTCAAAGACTTATGAAAATTTAGTATATTTTGGCAGTCAATGTTAGGTTCTCTACTCCTTCCGAAAGGCGAACATTGACTATGAGAAATTTGTTCCACACAAATTCAAAGGAAGACTAATTACTCCTCTTACACTTATGGACTATAAATTGCTGCATAAACTATGGGTACATGACCTGGACTCCATTCGAGATTTCCTAAAAACATTGGGCACCATTTTAACCCATGCTCTTGAATCTGAAACTTTTGTCATCTGCACATTTGAAAGTTCTCCACATGAGTGGATAAACTTAAAAATTGAACCTACAAGACACTTAATTCAGATGGATATTCATGAAGTTAATGGTTTCCACTTAGAATTAGAAGATTATCCTTTTTATCCATCCCTCGAATGGGTAGTACTTAGTGAACCAACTGACCAACTAAAACATTAGCGTGCTTCAATCCAAGGCTGCAACTGGCTATGGGATAGACATCGTGATCCTTCAGACTATCTTCTAATAGGTGAAACTTATACTTAGAAAATCTACTAGCCTAGAGATATGGGAATCATTTTTTTCCTTTCCACTTCATTACCCAACATAATACTTTGTGCTAGCATTACAAGAAGAAAAATGAACAATGGATTTCTAAAAGATTGGCTAGCTCAGCAAAAGTAGGCAACACCTACTTGGCCAGGACAGCCTCCTCACCCAAAGCTACCAGCTCCCGAGCACCTTCACTAGTTTCTGTTGGCAAACAAAATCTTAACAACATGATGGAGACGTAAGCACTGATGTCACAACCATTTCAAAACGTAAGCAATGACGTATAACATAACTACTTTTCAACAACAACCACAACCGACAGATGTTTTACTTGGTGGACACTCCAATCGACAGATGCTTTACTTAGTGGCTACTCCACTCAAGACACTTTACTCAGTGGACACACCACTCATTTTTCCTTCAATCAGAAGAAAGAAGAGTTTGATGTCCGAAGCCGCCTTGGCTTCTCTATAAATAGACCTTAGTATGATAGCTACAAAAATATAGATGAGAGTAAGTGTGCAATTTCCTTTCTACAATGTTCTACTATAATTTCCTTCTGTAATTTCCTTATGAAGTTCTTTCTATAATTTCATTTCAGATTAGTTTGCCTATTATGTGTGTACTTAAGTGGTTTTAATAAACCTTTTTATGGAAGCTTAAACGCTTTTCTAGGTCACCAAAAGGCTCTGTTTTCTTCTTATCTAGTGTTATGATTCTCTCAATCCTTATCCAAGTAACACTGCTATGAACGATAAATGTACAAGGAAGAACAATACCTTACTTGTATAAGACATGTGTTGGCCAAATAAGGTTCACTAAGATAACCTAAAAATAGCTGGGGCTATGGCTCAGGAGTTACTTCCTTTTGCAGGTGAGGCTCACTGAAAGAAGAATCTAGCAACAATAAGAACCTAGCATCCTTTCTGCTTTTACCTAGCTCAAAACAAGCCAAAAAAAAAAATTCAAACCAAAAATAGTATCAAGACTCAAAATTGGTATCAAAGCCCTAAGGTTCTAAGGACCACAACATACATGACTTCTAGTTCTAAAGACTTCAAGGACTTTACAATTCTAGACTATTTCGATCTAGCCTTACAATCTCCAACAAGAAAAATCAAAACTTTAGATCAACATAAACATATTGTTATGTTCAATTCAGAACCTACAATCACTGCTTATATGATGATAATCCACACTTAAACACTATTACAGATCTACTTATTAATCTAGGCACTTCCCTAGCATCTCAACAACGACATACTAATCACTTAGTAGAACAAATATCATGTACCTTATTACAACAAACCCAGACAACAAGAAAACTAGGATGAAAAATAGGCTTTCTTAAGGAATCACAAAATTCTTTAAACAGACGATTCAATCAACTTAATCTAGTTAGTAACCCTACAAAGAAAGATATCTTAACTCTTTCTAAACTTATTGAAGAAAACAAACCTAAGAATTTTGAACTACAATCAAAAACCATTTTACTTCAAATTATAGAATTAATCCAATCCAATAAATCTTAGGTAGAAGAAGAACTTAAACTCCTACATACTATACTGGAAGATATCAAGTATAGATGAACAAACTACAATTTGAAAATACACTTTATGAGGAAGCCTTAGAGTATACACAACAATACTCAAAGACTAAAAAAGACGGTTACTATGTAGTAGACTTAACTACCAAAGGTGATCAAATCATAACTCAGTAAAATAATACTATTATTAACCTCACTTCATCACAAACTTACTCTATTAGAAACTAATTTACTTAAACGCGAAACACAAATACAAAAGACAACTCGGCCACAGAGTGGAAAGAAAGTCTAGAAAACTTAACCAGAGATTTAAGTAAGTTCTCCACAGGTTCCTAGGAGGCAACCTGAAACTTATTCCTTCTTAACTTATACCCCTCAATCAAAATGAGTTTGACAAGAACCCAAACCGAGACTTTCACAGGCCCTTCCCAAACAATAGGCAGAAGTAGAACTGAAACAAATACAAATTCCTAGCTAAACAATATCATAACCAGACAACGTAATAGTATCT
The DNA here is from genome assembly GCA_038050645.1 of Hedychium gardnerianum. Lineage (NCBI taxonomy): Eukaryota > Viridiplantae > Streptophyta > Magnoliopsida > Zingiberales > Zingiberaceae > Hedychium > Hedychium gardnerianum. The sequence continues at coordinate 4,940 of JBBUKS010508607.1, read as the reverse complement.
CTAATCATAGGTTGGAATACCTTGTAGACATAGAAAGAGATCTAATATTATTCTTAAATGAACAATTAAATACGCTTAATCCTAGACGTTTATACAACCATATAGTACTCTCTTTTTCTACTTCACTTTTTCATCATCATAGGACACAACCTCTCCACCTTCCTGATGGAGGCGAAGAAAGACTAAACCTTATGATAGAAAAATCATCAAGAACACTTTAACACGCGGACATAATTACATCTATTTAGGACTAATTCTATTTGTCCTTCGAGGCTTAACTCAAAAATGTGTCATTGGCAAAATCCTACTTGTTATGTATGACTCTAGATTCTCAGACAAAGAGAAATCTGTCATAGGACTTATTGAAGTATATATGAACAATAACATAGGGATCACTTATTTCTATCCAAATTTTAAATATGACCATCCCTGATTTCATTTGACATATTAAAATTTTGATCCAAGCCAAAGGAAATGGCGACTTTCAGAAACACATCTTACAAATTGACATTATTTTCCTAGGAAAAATAATGAATCAAATCAATAATGGTTTCAAGGTACAAATCAATGACATTATCGAAGCTCTCACTTCAAAAGGAATGTACTTTCTAAAACCAAGGGATTTTTCCTCTTAAACCCTTAAGGGACTAGAATGGACTCTCAATTTAGAAAAACCTAACCAAACTCTTCAACCAACAGACTTCATAATGTACAAAGACAGAAATGGAGGCCTTACCATTAGATTTAATGATTATCAGCCTTCTACTTCACAAAATGAAGAAAACAAATATGATAACGTCACTCTAATGAATATTGAAGACAATCCCCTTCATACTCTTACACAAATAGGCAATAAACATCTTAAGATTGCTAAACAACTACTCTTTCAACACAAACATAATAGTAATGTTATGCTTAGGAAGGATACACAACATCAGGCTTTCTTTGATGACATAGATGAATATTTATATATGCTAGCTGAAATGACCACTTATCTGACCCTAGATGACTTATTAGAAATTGAAAACTTTGAAAAAATACACCAAAAACTTGAAAATAATTGGGAATTATATTTTGATAAAGAACGAAATATACTGGCTAGAAAACAACTTAAAGAAATTAATCTCATGAATCCAGGCGAATCTACTACCATAACTGCCACATCAAGGCCACAATTTGATGTTCAATATTCGGAAAGTTGCATGCGAACCAAGGATTATGGACATGGCCATCCTCCCAGAACCAATATATCTCCTTACACTAATAATAATCTTTTATTTTAGACTATAGAAAAAAGAAGACCATCAAATTTTAGGAAAAACTCAATACTTTTAAATATAGTTGAGTGTGATGATCCTCAGATGTATAATACCTACCTAGAACAATGGATTATCTCCATTAAAAGAGACTACTAAGCTAGACATTAACTTGACATAGAAACTAGTGATGCTATGATGCGTATAGACAAAAATTACTCAAGCGATGTAACTAGAGCTGCTTGGGAAGCCTACAAAATAAAATTTCCAGAAGAAATAGCTCGCATAGCCTCCCAAGGCAATAATATTCTCAACTTTTGTTACACCATTCATCGACTTTTAACTTCTAGAGACACCAACACGGGACTTGACCTAAGGCAATGAGAAACCATGAGAGACTTAGAGCAACTTGAACTATTTAGTTGGAACTAGATCAAACATTTGTGTAATGACTTCCTAGCACTTACAGTAGTTTCAGAAAACTACTGTAATCCTGAGTTAGGAGAATGATTATTTAGTAAACTATCAAGAGATTTAGTCAAGGAAATCCACAAAGTTTGGACTGATATGAAAGTAGCACCCTAATATAATAATATTGGAATACGAATACAACATATCATTTCAATACTTAAGGAAAAAAATATACTTATATCCAAATACAAAAATAACTTAAGAACCAACAATATGATTTTTGTAGCCAAATATATACTCCCCAATAATATGGAAGCAATCAACAACAAGGACGCAACAAAAAGCCTGTTATACAGCCAAAGCCTAAATTCAGGCCAAAAAAAACTTATTACGTAAGAAAAAACAAGGTAAGAAAACCTTATCTAAATAAGAACAAATATGTTAGGAAATTTAAACCTAAAAAGACATATGTCATTTGCCTTTAATAAGCCTGGACATTTATCATTAGCATGTCCTAACATGAAAATTTTGTATACTTGAGAGGCAAAATTAGTCTCTTATACTAACCTAGACTTAGTGAAAATACAATCAGATGTTTCTGATGTTTCTTCTATCTATTCCATTATCTCAGTAGATGACATGAAAGAAGAACCATCTTCCTCTGATTATAAACTGATTAACTCATTTCTCAATACCCCATATTGGCTAGCTGATAAATATGGTATTTCTAGTAATGATTTCCAATAAGAATTAGATGACTTAACAGAACAGTTGATAGTTTTCCATCCAATGACATAGACCTTATATTTCCACAGGTCATACCTCGAAACTTAACCAAAGTAAGTGAATGCCCTCATGATTGGAACTTGAAAATAGGATAGACAATGTTTGCTATTTTCTTTGCAATTATTATCCGACTATAGATTAAAGAGGAACATGCAAACTTTGTAGAAAGCAAGTTTGTAACTTGTGCCTACAACAAACCTTTGTTTTATCATACCCCCTACCAATGTGGTACAAGGTAGCACAAGAAATGTGCTCCTTGAAACACGAGTCTCCATTTTGGAAACTAGAATTAATCTGTTAAAAGCATAACTCACAAGTCTCAAGCAAAACTCCATCTCTTTACCAGGTAACAAAGGCAAAGGCCTCATAATACATGAGCCTACCTCGGATACGGATATGGTTTTTATCAAAACCCACAGTATTTGTAACACTGGATGAACAGTTGATATAAGAGTCCAATGCTTAGTCAATATACATGGCCATGAATTCATACTTCATGCTTTCCTTGATAGTGGAGCTACTAATTTCACTATAGATGAAGCTACAATTCTCTCTATTATACCTCCAGACCCTATCAAAACTGCTACCCAAGCTTTGGTTAGTATTGAATTTGATGGCCAAAAACTATCATGTCATAAGTTTGTCAATAATATCCACTTACATTTTTATAACAATTGTGACACTTTTAGTTCTCCTCTCTCCCTTCCTTATCTATGAATCAAACCTTTGTTACATTCAAATATCCATTTAATTTTGGGACTCAACTTTCTTATTGCTCCTGATAGAGCTTTATTACTCACTAAGGATTATGCACTCTTTCTATCAACTTTTGTTGTCTCTCCCATTATCTCTGACTATCCTTCCACCGTGCATAAGCATGGTACAACCTCTCCTAATGTTCCTTCGACCTCTACCTCTATTCTTGTCACTCCTACTATCTATCTCAATTACCATATAGTTTGAATCAAGTCATAAGTAGATACGCTTATGAAAAATATAAAGAAAAGGGTCAATTGACTTCCTTAGACTATGAAATTTTAATTGTAATCTATTGTCTTGACTCTTTTATGCTCTTTATCTGCAATAAATAGGAAATTATCATAAGAACTGACTGTGAAGCCATTGTTAAATACATTTAGCAAACAAAAGGGCTAAGAAAAAAAGTTTAAGTACAAAACGATGGCTTAAATTTACTGATATAATTATAAATCGAGGACTAAAAATCCAATGGGAACACATCATGAGAATAAATAATTTTCTAGCAGATACTTTATCCATACTTTTGCATTAAAATATTACACTATTGCAAAACTTATGGATAGATAGAAGAAAGCAAAGCCTTATTTGGGTTTGAGAATAACGTTAGATCGCTTTCTATGTGTACAAGATCTTCCAACCTATGATTAGATATACTTGTCCCCCGGGGACGGGCTATTGGCTAATGCATGGAGTGTTGCCACCATAAGGTCTAGAGGTCAAATCTTAGTTAATAGCTAGGTTCCTGTCCTTCCCCATACAGTAGTCATTATCCGGGCTAGTAGTCATCCGTGATTTATCTCTTTTGTGTTGATCTTGGGACGGATTGACGGGGGTGTTGGGGTGAATGTTTTACATTTTGCCACTATGATTATATATACTTGGTATCAAGAATGTTAGTAGAGAAAGGAGTTTCCCTTCGAGGTAGCTCCATTTGTAGTCTTCCTCACCTCTAGGGATCCCCAACTGAATTCGAGAACTTGGTTGCATAGGCCCCTTTTGGGAGCTTTGGGTTGTGAATTCTTGGGGCTATGCAACCTATGGTGTCGACTGATCAACACAGGTCTTAAAAGGAGGGATTACATGTTGCCAGAGGGCCTTCTCAATAGTTGTTGTTATAAGCTATGTGAGTTGCTCCAAAGTGTTGGGCTGATCCATGGAAGATTTTGTCTACTCTAGGTAGTTTTTACTTGTGCTTATACGCTTTAGCTCCATTTTTTCCTTAGATGACGTCAAAAATGAGTTGTCCAAAATCTACCTCCTAATTGGATGTTGGTGTCAAAGATTCTTCCTATGAGTGGATGGGCCTACGTTGATCAACATTCATCAAAAAGCGCCGAAGTTGTCTGACAAGGTCCCTTTGATACTTAAGTTTTCGATGGCAGAGATTGAGAGAGGAAATGAAATGTGACGAGAGATAAAGAGATGGAGCCAAATGAGATTCAGATCCTCTTGCCATTATTGATTTTACCGCTTTTAAATAACAAGTCCTTTGATACTTATTGATGCGGAGTCAAGGGGGGCAAGGGGGGCCTGAGACCAGGAGGACCGGGGCCCAGTATTCTCCGTCCGGGGACCACCTCCAACCGGGACCCAACAGGTCCCCGCCCGGGATACAACTCCAACCGGGACCCAACAGGTCCCCGCCCGGGATACAACTCCAACCGGGACCCAACAGGTCTCCGCCCGGGATACAACTCCAACCGGGACCCAACAGGTCTCCGCCCGGGA
>JBBUKS010508597.1:0-13643 GCA_038050645.1 Hedychium gardnerianum | reverse complement strand
TTAGAATTAGTTTTCTTTTACTTTTTCTTTTTCTGTTATGACTTTTTCTTATTTCTTAGGCTATTTAAACAAGGGTTGGTACTCTTGTAAAAACATGTTAAGTTTGGATGTTGAGTTTGGTTTTGATTTTAATAAAATTTATTTTCGTTTAAACCTAGAGGCGACTCCTCTTCGTTAGTGAATCCTCTTCTTCCTACGCTTTCTCTGCAACCTCTATTCAAAAGTCGCACCCAGAGATTTCTCCCCTGCGCCAAATAGTTAGCGTCTATATCCTTCATAGCTTCCTTATACTAAGCGAAATCCTCCTCTTGCTCAATGGATATTGTCTCAAAATATTCTCCATAATACAAGTACCTGGAGGGTCAATAAACAACTCTCCCACTACATCTAAGCTATGGAGGATCTTGTACCTGGAGGGTCAACAAACAACTCTCCCACTACGTCTAAGCTATGGAGGATCTTGGTTGATTGGAATTGAATGTTGCTCTCGCACTTGACATCATGCACTCATTTTCAGTTTCAATACATGGAGGCAATTGAATAATGAAGCCATGATCCTCCACCATCTCAGTTGGTGGCAAATTAATGGATATATCCGGTGGAACCTCTATTCTTTTCTCACTAGGACCAACACTCGATGGTGGTAAAAAAGTAAATTCAAATTGAGTTTGTTCAGTGCAAACATCTGAACTAAGATTCTCTTTCAAAAGAACCTTACTTTTTGATTCACGTTCTTCTATATATTTGTTCTCCAAAAAAGTTGCATTTGTACTTACAGATTCCATTTTATCTTGAGGACTATAGAAGTAATATCCTCTTGTTAGTTTTGGATACCCTACAAAGATACATGCCTCCAATCTTGGTTCCATCTCATCGATCTTTCCCTTAAGCATATATGCAGAGCATCCCCATATCCGGATATATCTTAGATTGGGCTTGCAACCATTACACAACTCCAAGGGTATCTTAGTGATAGATTTAGAAGAGACCATGTTCAACAAGTATATTGCAGTTTGTAAAGGATGTATTGAGAGTAGAGAAACCAAGCATAGATCTGACCATGTCCAACAAGGTCATATTTCTCCTTTTTGAGACATCATTTTATTGCGGTGTACTTGATGCGCTTAGTTGGGATAAAATCTCATTCTCTGAAAGGTATGTTCTAAATTCATTAGATAGATACTTCCCACCTTGATCTGATTGAAGTGTTTTAATACTCTTACCTAATTGTTTTTCCGCTTCACTTTTGAATTCCTTGAACTTTTCAAAGGCTTCAGATTTGCAAACCATTAGATAAACATAATTGTATTGAGAGTAATCAGTGAAAGTGATGAAATACTCATATCCACCTCTAGCAGGGACACTAATTGGTCCACATACATCAGAGTGCACTATTTCCAAGACTTCTTTGGCCCTTATTCCTTTAGATTTAAAGGATCACTTAGTCATCTTGCCTTCCAAACAAGATTCACATATAGGTAGGGACTCTATCTTTAACTCACTTTAAGGATCATCCCTTACCAGTCTTTGAATCCTATCAAGGTTGATATGACCAAGTCTTAAATGTCATAAATAAGTGTCATTAGTGGGAGACAACTTTATGCATTTGTTAGATGTAGTGTGATACAATGAGCTGTCAAGAGGTTTTAAGACATATAATTCATTATTCAGATGTCCTTTATATATAGTGACTTTATTCAAGGCAATATTAATCATCATTTGTGAAAAATGGACATAATATCCTTGTTTAAATAATAAAGTAACAAAAATCAAATTTCTAATAATATCTGGGACATAATAACAATGTCTTAAAATCAAATGTTTCTTACTTGAAAAATAGAGATAAACATTTCTAATAGCTCTTGCAAATACCATTGCTCCTGTGCCAACCCTTAGAGTATGTTCTCCCTCATTGAGTTCCCTGGTTACTTGGAACCCTTGCAACATATTGCAAACATAATTAGTGGCCCCAGAATCTACTATCCAAGTATCAGTATAATCAACCACTAAGTATGATTCAATAAAAGATTACGCATGATTATCTTTCTTTTTCAGAGCTACGTATTCTGAGCAGTTTCTCTTCCAATGGCCCCTTTTCTGTAGTGAAATCATTTCCCCTTGGACTCACCATCTATTTTAGCCTTCTTTGCCTTTTGTTGTGGGCCCTTCTTATTGGACTTTTTCCTCTTATTGCTTCCTTTGCCTTTCGACTTGGAAGAGGATGGTCCAATAGAAGTAACAACAGGTGCATCACCACTCATGGTATTAGGAACATTCTCAACATTCTAGAGTTCCTTCATCAATTTGGTCAGGGACATATTCAGGTTATTCATATTATAGCTAACTTTGAACTTTGAGAACATCTCAGGGAGAGTCTCTAAAGTCATGTTAACCTGAGTCTCCGATTTGATTTCAACCCCTAAATCCTCAACCACGTTAAATTGAGCAATCAATGCAAGCATGTGATCTCTCACAAGCATATCAAGTTTCATGCGCATGTTCATAATAGACCCAATGGCTGCCTGACGTGCTTGATGTCCTTGAAGCTTGAACATTTGTTGAAGGCTTTCCATGATTTTAGTGTCACTTTCCATATTTTGATGTTTTTGTTGCAACACATTTGAGATAAATCCCAAAATATAGCAATGAGCTATTTCATCAAAATGGATCCACGTGTCATAAGTCTCCTTTTACTCGGTCATGGACACCGCCGTAGGTATGTTCGGATAGGATTCAATTAACACAAATTTATGTTTCTTGACAATGAGAACAATCATTAGATTACAGTTCCAATCAATATAGCTTTCTCCAATCAGTTGATATTTAGTCAAAATAATTGCCAATGAATTTTCAGACATTATTCTGAAAGAAAAATATATCTAATGAGCTTTGCATGTAATAAAGTATATGTGATGCATGAGTAGACCCAAAACTACCACATAGCAATGACCTAAAACTCCAAAATCCTAAACATACCCCTCTACAGAAGAAGTAAATGTGATTTATAGCTAAGCTGAGACCACTACAATGAATTTGACTTTTCACATCACGCAATTATTCTATCCACAATGCGCATCGCATGCTTCAAAACTCCAAGCTATTAAAAGTCATAGCACATCGATAAGTGCATTCACAGTGCGCGATCGAGCATTGCGGATGATATTATCCACAGCGAGCGACCTCACACTGTGGATGCACTTAATTCAATATATCTAGTATATTATACAATATTGATTTAGCTTCGCTTTATTTTGACCATCATTGATATTGCTTAGATATTCTATAGGTAGTCCTTACAATATCTTTGATTTAAGCGCATAACCCCTATATTGATATATATTTTAAGCATCTAATTAATTATGTTACGTATAGAGTAATCACAAGTAATTAATACTTAAAATTTATCATCATTAAGGGTTCATTTTAGTAACCGAAATAGTGCAATCTTCCTTTAAGGAGACCAATTAAATTGGCATGAGGCATGCACATAGTTTTACTAATGAGCTAAAGGGGAGGTTGTGGGCTCACTTAAAAATGTCACTTATATTTTGAGTAATTAATAATTTTATAACTATTTTAACTCTTAAAATAGTTCAATTATTAATTCTAATATTTATTTTCTAAACTAATTAAAATTAGAAAATAAAATAAATATTACAAATATGCATGATAGTTTCTAGACGGTGTATGCAATCTATATGACATTATGATTTAATTAAAGTAATAAAAGGTGTTAATTAAAATAAAAACAAATTATGATCCATCCTATTTGCAAAATTACAAAAAGATGTGATTGAGTGACAAGTTAGTTCAATTCTTCAATCATAATTTGCAATTGTCTAGATCCGTAGGTTTTGCTTCTTTAGTGTAATTATCACCGTCCTCTCTCCCCACATCCCTTTTGATTAGACATGTAGGGAGACTCTCCAAACATCACCACCAATGGCCCATGGTTGGAAGAAGATGCACTTTGGTCTTCCATTTTTATTTACATACAAAATATACATGTATAAGTGATTCCAAAAAGAATTTAAAATTAACAAGGGAAAATTATAGAGTCGTAATCCACTCCCTTGGTTACAAACTTGAAATGAAACATTAATTACGCCATAAAAATTCTAGGGTCATAATTTTTTCATCATCCATCCACATATTCATCAATTCCTAACACCGCTTTTAACTAGCACATGCATAAATCAATTCGAAATACGTAACAATATCAAAAACTTAACTATGATACCAATTGTTGGGCTAAGGTGAGAATGTTTAATTATAAAATTGACTTTCTATAATTCGAACATCTCATTATAGGATCTTGATATTTTACATATTAACACAAATTAATTTAATGGAACAAACAAAGACTCGAGGCTTCTCTTGAAGCAGGCTTTTTGTTAGGACTCATGCGAGCTAGAGGGGGAGGGGGTGAATAGCTCTAATCGCTTTGTCTCGATTGTGTGTTCATCATTTGAATGCGCAACAAAATACTTGAATCAAACTTGACACCACATGCACAACACCTTAGTTTTTACTTGGTATTCATCTATTAAGGTGACTAATCTAAGACCTAGTCCTAGCGATTTACTACAACTAAATCTTCTCCTTCTCAGATAAAATCTTCTCCTTCTCTGATACCTTCCGGAGGCGAAGAAGTTTTTTACAACTCTTTCACAATCAATACAACAAGAAAATACAATGAAAATAATAACTTTACAAGAGTCTCATTTTTTATTGATGTTGATTGTTTTGGAATGTCTCTTGTTGGTCTAGAAATACACTAGCACTTCATCCTCAAACCTCTAAGAATCATCTCTAGAAAAAAATCCTCAAAAACCCTCTTTTAATGTCTTTAGGTAGAGGCTGATTTTCGCCTATCAATCGACTAATCTTACCCATCAGTCAATTGATATGGTCTCCAACATTGTTCTTTCCTTTGAATGACTTTTGAACTTTCTGAAATTTGTCTGATTTTGTCGATCATTTGAACATCAGTCGACTGATTCATCTGAGCAATTGACTGATAGCAATTAGTCAAATTTTGTAGTCAAATCGACCTGCTTTTATTCACCTCCTAATCGACATCAGTTTACTATTATCAACCATGATGTCATCAATCGAGTCGAACAATAGAAGCGACTTGCTTCTATTCGGTTCAGATCGACATTAGTTAACTGATATCAACCATCAGTATCAGTCGATTGATGTCATCTGTCGAGTCAAATTCTAAAGCTTCTGATTGATTTCTTAAGTCATCAGTCGACTAAACAGTCACATCAGTTGACTGTTACTGTACTAGAACTATATCAACATACTGTCGCAAAATATTGTTAATGGTTACTATAGCAGTACTAAAGTAATACTGTAGCAACCATATTTTTGAGGTTTCAGGGGGGTTTGCGTCCATTAGTTGATCGATACATCCTATCAATTGATTAATACTCCTATTTCAGACTTATCAAAGTTGAATTCTCATCTTGCTTGGTATCCGGTTGGCCTCAACCTACCAGGACTTCATTTTCTCAACATTCGGTCAATTCTTAACCTGTCGGGACTTTACTCGCCTAGCATCCGAACAATCCTTACCTATCGGGATTTTATGTCTTACGCTATCTCCCTATTGGACTTTTCTCTTGTCAACTACCTATTGGACTTCCAATTACCAAGTGTCTGGTCAATCATGATCCACTTGGACTTTTCGTCTCGTGTCAACTCCATGTTGGACTTCCAACCACCAAATGTTCGGTCGACTGTGACCCACTAAGATTTTAATATATTGTCAAGTATTTGGTTAACCTTGACCTACTTGACTTTTTGCTTAACCAACTTAACATATTGATTAACTATCATGTATCTGATAACTTTGACCTATTTGATGTCTCACTCAACCAACTAATATATTGATCAATATTGAAACTCCAACTCAAGTCAACTAGAGTTTGATCAACTTAGTCAACCTTGATCAAAGGTCGATTGCACCAACACTTTCAATGTCGGATCAATGCTCCAAATCTCCAAGCCTTCTTTAGTGTTCTCTCACAACTTAACTCTATACTATGTTTTGTATGTGTGAGCATACCCTATATATAGAGAGAGAGAGGACTAAACATAATTATTCTATATAATAATAATATAGAATAATTATCTTCTTATCTAGTTGGGCTTTATCAAATCTTATCATATCTAGGTTATTATGACAAATTTTATTTAAAAAAATTATCTAGATAAAGATTTGATGATTTCTTGCTATCATTATCTTGTCATGTGTATAATACACATATCAATATTAATCCAATATATATTTTTTATTTTCTACTATAATGATAAATTATAATTCTTATAATTTATCTGAATCTCACTCGAGCCACCAAAGGGACCTTATCGGACCCAATTTTGATTAAGCTTCAATAAATTAATTTTGACCTAATTAATACCTAACTAGTCAAAATAATTTATTAATCTCATTTTATTTTACTAAAATAATGAAATTACATTCTTAATCCAATTAAAATTACTGAAATTTATAATCAATAAATATATTCTCAGATTGATGGATCTAACATAATACACATGCCAAGTTGAAGTGAATTAATTACAACAATTTTCATTACCACATCATTGGCTAGGTTGAACATAAGGAGAAGTCAGTTGAAATTAATGGACAGTGCATAAGCTACGCACTAAAAGACTAAACATAAACATGTCGTGTTTCCTATCTCAAATAGCGAAAGCATAGAGTCCAAGAGGTCATCCACCCTGAGATTGTGGTGACATGAATGTTTAAGTGGAAGAACGCGAGCTTCTCTAGCTAGAGCTAATGGATGGTAGTCATAGAGTTACATATCTTATTTTCTTGTAAGTTAAAATCATAAGCTTCTCATTTAGAAACTCTTAGGAGTATAATAAAGAGCCTCATTTGTAGATAAAGAAGAACTTTTTGACGAATCGATCTCGATTCTAATGAAAAGGATGAACTTCCATCCAAGAATTCTGACTAGAATATGTATTCAAACTTGTGAACATTAGTAAACAACTTGAATCCTACTTCCTGTGGACTAGCCTAAAAGATTCTTCATCATTTTACCATTTGCCATAGTCAATATTTTTCTCCAAATAAATCCCACATTGGACTATTCATTCAAGACACTTGTGAATCCAATTAACATTAAAATATATAAATGAAGAGGTAATTCATTAGCAATGTAGACAAGAATTTTCTAGAATAAGGAAGCAAGAGTGTAATGGCTTTGCATGAGCAATCTAATTGATTTAGCTTAATTGAACCGTACCAATTAAATATAAAAAAAATCATATATATTTTTTTTTAGAAATTCAGATATCTAATTTTTCAAATCGATTAATTTTGAAGATGATTGACTCGACCTCTCGAATTTTTTCCACCGTTCGCCAGGATAAATCGAAAAGTGTTAATGAAGGCTCATCCAGATGATCAATATTCTTAAGTCTATTTTTCACTAAAGGAAAAATCTCCTATAATACACTGCAATTGAAATTTAAACCTTAAATTGCTTAATTATTTATTAAAAAACCTAATCATTATACCATTGCTCCTTTGAAACATCATATATCTTTCTTTGGATCTTTGGTGATATGCTTAGTGCACAAATATTTAAATTGATTTCACGAGTAAACTATAATATTTTTTAAATGCACAATCCATAAATTATCTCACTCTAATACCAAGAAAAATATAATTTACCAATCATGGTAAATCAACATTGACTCAAATAAACTAATATAGTATCAATTGAGAATAGCATTTTAAGGCCAACAATGTTAAGGTAGTCCCTAAGCATGATGACCAAGAAAACTAGATAATTAAAAAAGATAAATCTCAATAGATAATAACAAGTGTTATCAAAATACTCTTTCTATTCTCAATACAACATATTAACTGACTATGTTACTCTTAATCTTTACTTATCTTGGTAACTATGTTTGATATATGGTTGCCAAAAAAACGTTTTACTTGTTAATAACTTCATAAACTTCAGCTTATATAACAATCTCTTAGCTTTTGAAGGATCAAATAAAACGTGTTAAACATTAGTACAATTTGTATTCTTCTAGTATCAAATACAAAACTTGGACAATTTGTCTTATTAATGCACCTTTGTAACTCTTTTCCTTGTTTTAAAAAATTAGATTCCATATCTTCACAAGTCTTGTGTGCTATATATTGTCGGCTTGGAATAGCTCAAGGGTCAAGATGCTGGTGTAGAATTTGCTAAAGAAATGAAGCATCCAATTCCCCACTCCACTGCCATAGGCCTAGGTGACTTGAATGTCTTCTCCTTCATTATATTGGACCATCCCTCCCTATAATTGTCTTGCACCATCATGCCATTGTGTGAACAATATCTTGCCTCTTGGGATTTGACATGCATATGCCTCCATCTCCATGGGCATGCATGCTCAACTTGGCACAATACCTCTCTCATCACGTTGGGGCCTCCTCATTCCTAGCCCATCATTTCAAATTTTAAAAGGGTGAAAATATTATATAGAATAAAAAAAAAGTTGAGGCCATGAATCAATCTTCAATTAAATAAGTTACCTAGTGTGATTAATCAAAGGCAATGAAACAAAAAAGGTACTAGTATTAAATATTGTATTTGTCTTAGTCTATAATTTGGAGTTAATTTGATTCATTAAAACTATCAAAGAGTTTTAAGTGAAAAGTTATTAATGAGAATATAATGTTTTTTGGATATAAATAAAAAGGTTCATATTTTGAGAATTTCAAAACTGTTTTTTTTTTTAAAAAAATAAAAGTTAAATGTGTGGTTAGAGAATTTTACCCAATTAAATTCGTAATATATAATTTATTAAATTGATAAGATGTGTCAAAATGTAGAGATTTTCCCTCTTTTAACTTCACTAAATGTTTTTTCAAATTTCAATATTAGAGAATTCCTTCCTATTATTAAACACTATAGTTCAACATTATTTAGTTACCACTAATAAAATTGACATATAATATTATGTGTTGATTGGTTTAAGTAGGGTTATAAGGAATAGAATGTGTAGAAGATTGTGGTGATGTTGAGCTACACTATGTGTTATGATGATGGTAAATTCAGATTAAGAATATTGTGGTGATGTTACTAATTACAAGAGTCAAATGAAGAAATATAAGGGTGATTTTTAAGATTAAAGAAAATTGTTGATAATCAAGTGTTATTTAAGATCATTGAATTATGATAGTGTTTGGTAGTAATCTTTGCTATGGATAGTTCATATGAATTTTTATGGTCTTTGTTTGTTGGGAAAATGATGCTTCCCTTAGCTTGTGATTGGATTATATCATATTGTTTTGCTAGTTTCACAATATGAAAATGTATATTTGATGTTGTTATATCGAGTGTGGAGATTATTATGTTAGGACATATAAAATATATTAATGTATATTATTCTTCCAAAGATTATGCATCTTGTATTACGATCACATGGATATTCTCTTGGATTCCTTTTTAAGCATATAAAATATATTAATGTAATTGCCTAGGTAGTAGATGAGCTAGCTATCTAGAGCTTGGTTATTGAAGTCATATGCCTTTGCGAGGTATCCAATTCATAATTGCCGATTAACTCAATTCTTAGATGTTACGAAAGACTTATGATGCACCATAAGAGAGTAAATAAGAGGGTAAATAAAACCACCTAGTCCTTCAATCAATTAGAATAGAGTATTCTAGATGATTAGGTTAGCTGATTGGAACATCCTATTTTAGTTGACTAGATACATGGTTTGAGCAATAAAATATTTATGCTTGAGCTCTAGAGATTTCGGGTACATATCATTTGTGAAAAATATTCAAAAACTTTTGTGCTCAAGTTGATTCAATACTCAAAGGAATCTAAGAGTTTGAATAATTAGGTGGAAGACTTCAATGTCTCAAGCTCTTTCTAATTTATCTCTTTTACTTTCATCTTTAAGAAGTAGGGATAATTTGCTTTAGCGATTAGGGAGAGCTTGTGAAGTCTTATTATTTAGGTTAAAGTGTTATCCTTAAAGGTTACCTACTTTGACTAATAAAGACTTATCCCATCGTCTTGTTTTAAGGAGTGGTGATAGTGGATTTTGTATGGTTGATACACTAGACAAATTATAGGTCATAGAGTTGGAGTGAACCTTCAAACCATATTGTATCTTTTGTTTTGACATTGTATTTATTGTTTATGCTTACACGCATATTTTATATTACTTCGGCTATCTTGATTATATTATCGCACATGTGTACTTGCTACTAACATTTGCATTGAACTATTTATTTTATGCGATAATTTGATAGCATCTATTCACCCTTCCCCTCCTACTTAGTCATTTTAATTCTATACTATTGATGATGTTGAATTATGAGAGTGATTGTGATGGAGAATTGGCCGTGTTGGTTGGCCAATAGTTAAGGTTAGTTAATTGGTTAGAATTGGTAGTTGAATTGGCAATTTTGAGGTAGTGGAATTGTCTTCATTGAGGAATTTCATTGAGTGGGGACTTTTAGAAGTGCCTTAGGTCTTTATTGTATATTCGAGTGTATTTGCAAATAACCATAATCCTAATTTATTTTGATATTTTGTTTACTTATTTTTTATCCATATGCATTTATATCCTTATGCCCACTTTTTTTGGGTCTATTTACTTTTAATTATCCTAATTTTTCCTTAATTTTTATTTTCAATCTTAAAAAAATACTAAAATGAGTAAAAATACACCCAACTATATTTGGAAAAAGAATCGTTAATTTACTAATCATATATCTGATTTTTACTAATACTCAAATCACGCATCTCTTTTCAAAAATACTCCTTCCTCGGTACACACGTTTATTTGACCCACTCAAATAATGTATATTTAAAATATAAAAAAAAAATAAGTCAGTTTTATAGGATTTAGATAGCAGTGTTTCTTTTCTTTTGAAAATATTAAAAAAATTTAAAACCTCATGGTAAATATATGATAGAATCAAAATTGGAAGGTATAATTAATATTCCTAAGAATATAATGATCTTAATTTGGATCGAATATAATAAATTTAAGATCATAATTAAGTTTTAATTAAAATTCATTGATGATTTTACATATAGCTGAATCAATTAAAATCATAATCAATGCATTTCTAGTAATCTCCTGAATCTCCCCATACCGTCTAACTTTAGTTTTACATCCTAAATAAATTATTTTGAGTTTCTAAAATTTAAACAACTTTGAATAAATTTGACACAAATTCATGGTTGGATTTAGGTATATTATATTCACTCAATAATAATATCAATGTGTTCCTGAGACTCTCCCAACTTTAATCATGTTTAAAATTTTAAAATTTGGATATTATACGTCTATAGTTTTGACCATAATTCACTAATGACCTAATTAACCACATCCGAATCAACCCAAACTAGGATCAATGCAATTCTAGTAGCCTCATGAGTCTCACCATGCCCTCCAACCTTGATTTCACACCTTAGATAAGTTGTTTTGAGTTTTTAAAATTTATACAACTTTGAGTAAATTTGATACATTGGATTTAGATATATTATATTCACTTAACAAACAATAAGACTAATGTGTTTCTAGAACTCTCATATCCAAAATTTAAAATTTGAATATTGTATTACCATCAGTAAGTTTTGGCTAAAATTAATTTATGAGTTTAGGAATATCATAATCAATTTAAACTAGGACCAATGCACTCCTTGAAACCTCCTTAGTTTTTTTATATCCTCAAATCTTAATTCCACTACTTAGATAACATGCTATGAGTTTTTAAAATTTAGATAGTTTTATATAATTTTGGCACAAAGTCACTATTGGACTTAGGCATATCGTATTCACTTAGTAGCACAACCAATGTGTTCTTGAAACTCTTCTGACTCTGACTATGCTAAAAAATTTAGAATCTAGACATTATATGACCATTTGTAAGTTTTAATCAAAACTCATTGATGATCGTACAAATTCTAGAATCTAGAATTTTGGATATGGTGAGACTAAAGTAAGTTTTGGCCAAAATTTACTAATGATCATAGAATGTCCAAATTTTAGACATGGTTAGAGTCAAGAGAGTTCCAGAATCACAATGGTATTATTGTTGAGTGAATATGATAGACTTAAATCTAATAGCGAGCTATACCAAAATTATACTAAGCTGTTTATATTTCATAAACCAACAACATGCAATCTAGATTGTGGAATTAAAGTTTGTTGGCATGGTGAGACTTAGGTGGTTTGTAGGAGTATATTGGTTATAGTTTAGATTGATTCAGATGTGTTTAAGATCATCAATAAGTTTTGATCAAAATTTATTTATGATCTTAAACTTATTAAATTTGATCCAAATTAAGACCATTATATTCTTGAGACGGTGTAACCAAACCCTTCAATCTTAATTTCATCTCATATTTAGTTAAAATCCATTGTAACCTGATCTATTTTTTAAAAAAATTAAATGTGTTTCATTGACTTAGATGTGTCAGTGCCTATAGATAGGAAAGAATATTTGGATAAGATTTGAATCAGATTCCATATCTCTTATCTCTATTTTCATTTATTATATTCATCCTCATTCCTATCTCCATCCTCCTTCATATTGAATTTTCAACTTTGATCCTCATCTTCATATTCATCGAAGGATCAAATATCCATCTTCATACTCATATCTGTCAGAGAGGATCAGACAACTTCTATACTAATAATTTTTTTCATTCCATCCAACTATCATGATTCAACAAAAATATATTAAAACTAATACCATATCAAAAAAGTATAATTTAGCAAAACATATTAAACATCTATAATTTACTCCTAATTTAAGCATATTTAATAAGAATAAATTAAACACCAACAAAAACATTTAGTAGATTTTAGGAAAAGAATATATATATATATATATATATGCGCCAAATTTTAAATGCTTTTTGTTGAAGTTGTAATTTTGTACTTCGTGTTGAAATTATTTTAGTTTTGTGAATAGTTGGTTTATGAATAGTGATTGTGAATAATGATCATGATGAACATTAATTGTGAACAATGATCATGAACAATAATTATAAACAGTGATCGATGTGTTGGTTTAAGATGAGTCTAGACACTTTTGAAGGGTGTTTTTCTAAAATTTACTTAATTGAATTTGTATTCAGGTTGGGTATGATTAAGATTTTATTAAACCCGCCTTCATATCCGAATATTCATACTCGGTTATTTAATTATTTAATCGGATCTAGAAAATTCTTTTGTATTCTCCTCCATTCGAATAAGATATCAAATATTTTATCAAATTCTGATAAAATTGTCATCCCTACCTATAATGCATAATTTGAATATTAATAAAAGGCAAATACTTGATTTAGTAAAACTTCAAAAAAGATAACTTTCTCAATTTACACCGTATACAATCACCAATTTACAATATAAACAATTGATACATACAGAATCATCAGACGGAGATTCCATACCTCCTCTCCATATCCCCTTACTTTTCCTTCCTCATCCTCCCACCACCACCACCACCACCACCACACCACCACCACCACCACCACCACCTCCTCCTCCTATAAATACCCCTCATTGTCGAAGGAACTCTTACCCTTCTCTTCCTTCCCTCTGCCACTCTGTTTCATCCTTG
>JBBUKS010508586.1:0-13644 GCA_038050645.1 Hedychium gardnerianum | reverse complement strand
AAGACCAAAAAAGACTTGGTTAACAACAATAAAACAAGATAAAATTTATTTAAATATAGATGATGATATAGTAGGGGATAGATCCTAATGGCGTAAAAGGATCCATATAGCCGACCCCACATGGTGGGATAAGGCTTGGTGGTGGTTGTTGTTGTTGTTGTTATTGGAAGATGCTTATCCTAAGAAAGAGGCTATGATTATTTTATGAAGTAGAAAATAGCTCACAAATGAAGCAAGCACAATGACCAAAAGCCTGAGATTAGCAATGTGTTATAACTCTAGTTGTAGAAAAAACAAGGGAAATTTTGTGGGCAATGCTATCACTTTGTCCTTGTGTTTTAGTTGGCAAGGGTTGTGTTGTTATATTGGAGAAGGTTGAAATGTTGAACATAATAAATTAGCAAAAAAATGTATAAAGATACGAGAATGAGAAAAGTTTGCCAAAGAATAAAGGGGCATAGTAGTGGATTATGTCTTCTATTTGAGCAATCTAGTATTCCATATTAATTTTTATATCAAATTATATTAAGGGATAATACATTGTGTAGTCGCTGAGATCTGCTCATACGGAATCATAAAAATAAGGAAGTTTCTGACATTGAATTTGAAAGAGGTAAAATCATCAGGCTGTTAGGCAAACTGCACAAATAAAACTTCATGCTTGCAATCATAAATCTTTGACAAAGAAAAAAAAACTAAAGGGTCACAAAGGCAAACTTTGTGCTTGTCAAGAATATTTGAAAATTTGAAGCATGATAAATGAAATTTTAGTTTTTTTGCTTTCCTTTGCCTATGTGATAAGATGTTCTTCCAGGCAAGCTATATTTGTTGTTTGCTCAACTTTAGTAGATTTGGTTAGCATAGCACAGATCATCTTGATACCATTGTATTTTCCCCTCTGGATTCTAACTTATAAGAGCATTAAAGATTGGAAAAGAATCAAGATATATTATCTTCATCAGCAGGAAAAAAAATGGTGATTCTTACTCTTGGACTTTATGTTTGAATAAATCTTGTGCGGGACATAAATTTTTTTACCTCCAACAACTATTTATAGTAAATTTTATCTTGAGACATTTGTCTATAATTTCATCTGTTGTGTTTATCTATTTATGTTTGCAGATTGATAAACTGCAAGTTACTTTTCATCAATGGAAACAGACACCTTCAAACACAGGAGAGCTAGTGCACCTGACAAGAGAGCTACTTACCAGCTGTGAGAACATAAAGTGGCAGGTACTGCCTTTTAATTGTATTGACACTAATTACCTAAAACAACTAGTGGGAATACAAAGTTAGCTTGAGGGATTGGTATACATGATAGATCTGGGATTTCTATATGATAACTGATGTTGGAATATTTGTGAACAATCGCTAGATAGGATAGCCAACATAAAAAAGGAGTGTTTTTTCATTACTTTTTCTCTTCTCCTCGGGCAGGTGGCACTGGACCATAATTAAATTTGCTTCCTGATTGTTTGTAATGTTCAATGTTTCCCTGAATTTGTACTTTTTTCTGTGGGAAGGTTGATGAATTGGAGAAGGCAATTGCAGATTCTTCCAGAGATCCTGCTTGGTATGGACTTGATCATGTTGAGCTTGAGAAAAGTCGGAGATGGACTGCCACCGCACATAATCAGGTAAGCTTAAACTGCATTAATTGAATTTTTACATATGATGAGAGGAACACCTTAATCTTTTGCAAGTTTTGCTAAGACATGCTATTTTCCTTGCTGGTGTCTTCCTCATTCATCACAATTTTAGTAATGTTATAGGTGGACACTGTGAAGAGAACTGTAGAGGCCGGAAAGGAAAAGCGGAATCTGCTTAGCTCAGATGTAAAAAGCATGCACAAAGAGCTGATGAGAATTCCAGATGGCAATACTTCTCATGCTGAAAGATCATACCAATACAAAAAAGATTATTATGATTTTATCACCTCAGAATCAGATCAACAAATACTCCTCATCAAGTAATTCCTTATTTGTTTACTCATAATTTGTTAATTATGTTAATGAAAATGTTAGAGAAGCTGACCTTGGTGCATCTGTTACACATAATTTGGAATTGTACTTTTTTATCGGCTCTCTCAAGCTTGTTGACCAACCATCTAGTTTAGATTTTCTTTTTGTGTAATTATTGATCACAAGTAGGACTAATTTTGTGCTACCTCTGTTAATGCTGTTACAATATTTGATGGTGAAATATCTCATCTACACCCTTTTAGGGCTACCGCAATCCATGGGTATTTTATCAACAAGCCTTATCCATTGACCTTTTAATATCTAAATGACCTACATACTAACAAATGGCTTTAAATGAAATTCAAGAGTAGATAAAATAACCTTAAATTGTTGATACATATGGCTTGTTGCCATATTGAACTCTTTTTTATGATGCATCTCACTATTTATCATGATCATGCTTCAGGAGACAAGACGAGGAGCTTGATGAGCTTAGTGCTAGTGTCCAGAGAATTGGAGACATGGGGCTTACCATTCACGATGAACTCATTGGACAGGTACGTTGAACAAGAAGTGCATGATTATGGTCTGACGACCTGACGATCATTCAAGTAATAGATAATGAACATAAATATTAGTTGAAGTGCATGAATATGCTTAATAGATAATAAATATGAATGTTCATCTTCCTCTATATCACCATCAAATAATGCTCTATTCCTAGGTTTTTTTATATGTTCCTTCAAACTGATCCTGTGGTTTAGAAGAATTGTGAAGCTCCAAAAGTTAATTTTTGGCATTTAATTAACAAGACTTCTGGTTTGCAGGAAAAGATATTAGATGAACTAGGCAAGGAAATGGATGTCACTTCAAACAAGCTTGACTTTGTCCAGGTTATTTCCTTTCTTCTCTTATTAATTATTAGTTATTAAATATCAATTTGTACCACATGACTCCACTTCAGCATTTTTCCACAAAAATTAAATATTCAATTTGTATTTTATATGAAAGTTAGTAACCTAAACATGATTAATATCTGATTTACCTAAATTCAACCAAATTTGGTTCGTGGCAAAAGTAGAGAAACTAAATCATTTCAGTCTGAATCTAAAAGCTCAAATCAATTTTGAGCTGGATTTTGAAGATTATGAATCATTGTTGATCTGGTCTTTCATTAAGATCTCCGACTCATACTAAAAGAGAATTTGAATGCGCAGAGAAAAGTTGCAATGGTGATGAAGAAGACTGGCGTCAAGGGCCAAAGCATGATGATAGCGATCTTAATTGTACTCTTTATACTTCTTTTTGTTTTTGTATTCTTCACGTAAAGGAAAAAAAGAAACTAAATTATGGCCATCTTGTGCTTTTTGTACTCACTGGGATACTTGAACTAATTCTGTGGCTTCATCAAGTTTTTTCCCTTCCTGAATCATTAATGGATCCTATTATATTTCACATGAAAAGGATTTTTTTTTTAATAACCCAACTATTCAATTTTTCAAATTGATTAATCTTAGATGTGATCAGTTCAATTTTATAAAAAAAATTCATCGGTCATTAAAATAAATTTAAAAAGTACAAGTGGACCACGAAGAGGATCCCATCGTCACCGGAGGTTTGAACTCTATTGGCGTTTGAAAATATTCAACGTGAAATTCGAATTCTCACTACATGAGAAAGAGCTCCATTGTTTTATCATCGCATCATGTTTCTAGAGGCACATGAAAAGGAACTTAGTGATGTTAGAGTTGATACATCATTCATCGAAGCTAAGCGCCAGAATAAGAATATTTTTTGTTAAACGACTTTTTTTTTTCCTTTTGAATAAACAAAAATACCTACAATGTGACCGCATTCATCCCCTTATTTTAGTAGTTACAATTAGGAGGGGAAATAGAGGTCTAATTTGTTTAAGGTCAAGGAAGAACATCTCATTTGGGAACAAAACCAACAAAAGGACCGTGCTTGAGAATTATTGATAATTCAAAGACACTAAACTAAGGTTAAAATTCTTGGTCCTACTTTATAGAAAACAAATTCACCAATCACCACAATCATGTCCACCAATACACTTGCAAACCAATCAGAGTCGCTACATTTATCACACACCATTTCTTCAACCACACGTTGAAATCCAATCCAATACTATAAAAACGGAGTGAAACCAGAAACGTTGAAATTTCCACACGTCAATTATGATTAATAGTCTTTAGTGCCTTTCTCGATGATTTAATTGCTGATCCATCCACTGGGTGCGTCTGCGGCAGGTCCCTTCTGATTGCTGGTGCATTCTCTTTGCCTATCATAGCAACCGGCTTGCTAGTTTTAATGGCGCTGGAAATCCTGAAATCTAATAACTTGCGGCTGAATTCCTCCTCCCATTCTATTGTCAACCCTGAATCAAAAAACAAGTTATATACATACATCATTATATCGAACTAAAACCTAAAGACAACTATTAGCTCACCTGGAGATTCCATGGGATCATCATTAGTAAAACTGCTATGTTCTGAACTGGAATAAGCTGGAGCAATTCCCTGTGTTGGCTGAGACAGTTTATTCATATTTATGGTTTCAACAAGGAGTTCTTGAGCCTTATTACCACCATAGCCACATTTCTCTTCCAAAGTTATATTGTTAGCGTGCACAATTTCAGCTTCTGTTATACTCAGCTGCTGGCCTCCCGTTGTGCTGAAAACATTTATGCCCTCCACGATTGTTGTGTTAGCAGTGCTGAACTTTTCAGGTTCTACACCAGAAGATGTGATGATTGTCTTAGATGTTGCATTTATGTCTTCGGTGGTATTTTCTTGAGCTACATCTTTCTTGCATTTTGTGATTTGATCGAACATGGCTGCTGCTCCAGGACAGATGGGAATTCCTGCATTCCTATTGTCCTGTTCATTGGGCAAAACTGGTGTAGCTTTTGGTGTGCCTAAAGAACTTACTAGTTCAACTTCACAAGATACAGCTAATGAACCAACTTCAATGTTGGAAGTTTGAGCATCAATTTCAATGGATCTGTTGATAGTCGGACAAATGTTTCTTTTCTTCTCTGTACTAAATTCTTGAGCATTTTTCTTCTCACATTCTAGGTTGCCGTCAGTTGGTGTTGTCAGTGCATCTCCGAGTGTGCCCGAAACTCCTATTGGTTCCGATTCATGGAGTGCTGAGCATGCATCAAATGCAATTTCAAAAGATCCAACGGTCATCTTAGGCGTATCATTTGTGTTCTCTGAGATAACTTCGCCCATGGCTGATGCTCCTGGGCTGCTGACTGACATAGTTGTTGCTGAAAGATCTTCAAACAAGTCCTTTATGCCTATAGCAGATTCTGATTCTTCAGTAACGCATCTACTAGATGCGTTTTGAGAGCTTGCCATGTCAGGGGTCTCAATGTCTTCTTCATTTCTGTTTCCTGCTTCAACCAAATGCTGAGTAGCAACATATCTTTCTGATGCAGTCTCAATGAATTCATTATCTAATCCATCATGAAACAGTACGTTTCAATTAGAACTCTGAAAGAAAAAAAAAGAGTATCGTTTAAATATACTGACCTTCATTTTCAATAGTGGTGTCCATCTTTCTGGGCGTGCTTTCCACATCAAATGGAACAGTTACTGACATGGTAAAGAATCTTTTCAAACACCAAACAATATATTAATAGAAATAACTTTTCTAAAGAAAAGTAGGTACTATGGTGTACCTTGATTTTCAAGTTCATCCACAGTAGTGGAATCAGAGCAGATGGTTGATGCTTCCAATCGTGTCAGATATTCTAAATCCATAGCTCCATCTATTGTTTGTTCCTCCTGTTCATTTTTAGTATTCTCAATCTCTCCTACCATATCTGTTGCTGCTGATCTACCCTTTGAATAATCCGAAAAGAATTTTTTCTGATTAGATTTATGATTAACATCGTTTGACTGGGTTTTCTCCACATGAAATAGATCTTCTGAGAACATCAATGGCACATCAGTTGCAATGCGAACTTCTTCAGTTTTAGAATGTTGCTTAATGCCAAAAAGATAATTGAGGCTGCTTTGAACACCTGAAATTATAACAGGAAACATTCAATAAGGATACCGTCTAATTTTAAAGATACAAGAATTTACCATAGCTTAACAATATAAAAAATCAGAAAAAAAGAATAGTACTTGAGCCATCATTTGGACTTTTTGATGAAGATTTATCCACCTTTCCCTCATAATGCTTATGGTTAGTGGGGGTTACATTGCATCCATCAGCACTGTCCTTATCTGTTTCAGCTTCTTCAAACCTTGTAAGATCTGGCTCTATTTGAAAAACATTTAAAATTTCACTATGTTTATCCACAGAAACTACGGTCACGTTAGGCACAGGTGAAGGACTACTACATAAATGTTCTTCCCCTTCATCAACAGCATCAGACGAGTGGAGATTCCTATTATCTAAATTAGGCACTGAGGTCTCCAATTTAGTTTCAACAGTATCTAAAGTTGGGGAAGTCAAATTTCCTCTTGTCTTGGCATTATCAATATTGCTAACAGCGTCGTGCTCATTTTTGGTTGGATGACCAATATCTGCCATGTAGAAGAAAATTCTTGAGATCTCTTTAGAAAAAGAATTCCTAGAAAATTACTTCTGTTCATACCTGCTTCATAATGAACTTCTATACATTGTAGTTCAAAACTGTGTATTGTTTTGCATGATGCTGCAATAATGAAAAAGTTGTCACGGGAGGAACTGAATTAGCTAAATGACAATTGTTCTTAGACAATCATCCTAGGAGTTCTTCTACCTGTGAGTTCAAGTGAACGATTATCTGATTCATTTTTGAGTGGCAAGTACTCTTGGGCATCTTCTTCATGAACACTTGTATCTAGCCAATTTTCAGTTTCCTGCCTCATGGTAACCTCAACTTCCTCATTGTCTTCATGCATCCTTGAAGCAGCCTCTTGCATTAAGATCTTAGATGGACAATTCAGATTGTTTTCCTCATCCTTCACATTATCAGTCGGGAGATCCACACTGGTACAAGATGCTGGCAATATGATTTCCTCTTTCTTAGTTAACTCAGTATAAATTTCAGTGAGAAAGAGTGGCAAGGTGTAGAAATAACCACAAGGAAAAAATTCGGTAAACTGAAAAATGTGAAGAAATGAAGCATCTAACCTTACTAGTACTAAATAAGAGATACCAATTCCAAAGCCTCAAATCAAACGACATGAACATTTGATACCAAGAAAACAATGAGGGCGCAATAAAGGGAAAAATGTGAGGGCTTACAATCTAATTATAAGCAATATGCAATGCTTAACAATACAATTCTAGTCAAATTTCACTAATACGCAACCATAAATATCACCTTGCAAAGATTTATGCATTACAACTCTTAGCAACAGTTGGATAAATACTATGGAAAAACAAGTAAAAGCTTCTCCTGATTCTCTCCTAAAATCTCACATATGAGCGAGCAGCTATAGACAGTCACCATACATAAGTAGCATAACATGTAAGTTGCACAGTTGATAAGGGATATACGTTTATGGTATAAGCTACACAAACTGTGTTCATTAAACATACAACAATAGCTGAAGACTGACCATATTTGACTGATGACGCTGTAGTCCCATAAGATTTTCTCCCTTTCAATCCTCCTGGAAAATCTGAAAAATATTATAATTTTATCATAAGGTGAATAATTTAAGCAGATGGTTTCAATAGAGGGATTTTCAACATACCTTCACTCACTGGAATTCCTTCAATTTTATTATCAACATCCAAAGAAGCTTGAAATTTGTTTTGCACCTCATCTAGATTATGAACTAGTTCCATATAAGATTTAATAGCCAGAGCACTACCATTAGACAATGATTTAGCATGTTTGCTTTCACAGTTGGAGAACCCATATGATGCATTCACACTATTCTCAACCCCAGCACGGATAACTGCAACTTCCTTAACTTCTTTCAATCCATTAGAGAATGGTGACATAAACTCAGACTTCTTTTCAACTCTTGAAATGCTTATGTCATCATTATTCACAATATTATTATCCTTGGGGATGGACAGAGATAATGGCATTCTATTAGGAGCATCCTCTTCAATGGCATTGGCTGATTCACTTGAATTTGCATTTTTTGGTTGTTGAAATTCATCATTAAGAAAGCATGCATTTCCTTCAATTGAGGAAACTACACAAAAAGGAGAGACAACCATCTGTGGTTGATGATCCTCCATGTTAATTACCTCGAGTTTATCTACAACTTTTTCTTCAGATGGAGAATCTGCATTACACACTTCTTCAATTTTCCTCACACTATTTGAAGTACTTATAGTAGCCCATATATCACCTCGAAATTTGCCTATAAGAACAATACTCATTTAGTTAACATAATAGTGACTCTTGATGCTAGATTCTTTAACCATAACTTGAACTAATGAATATTTTGGAAAAGTAGTCAAAAGCAAATAGCCCGAGAACTATTTTTAGTAGTAGGGAACTGCATGTGTGAAAAGTAAACATCAAAGGTAAAGCAATGAAATGTGCGCAATCCGGTGACACATACCTGAACTTTGAGCTAGATGAACAGGAGAGCAATCAAAAGTATCCTTACATGATGAGCCAAGAACATCATCAATCTCTGTAATGGCTGGTCCAATTCTTTTTTCTTTGAATCCAGAATGAGATGGCAAGTCAACTGCATTGGTTCCATCATGCCTTCTTTCATCATCTGACAGAAGCTCATCACTAACCATTTCATTCTTGGAAGATGCAACAGCAGACAAAGAAGATCCTGTTCGCGAGACTTGCTGTTTTTCAAGATTGGGTTCATCTTGCAGTAATGCCTGCGCTTCGTAATCTACAAATAACTTCAGCTCTGAAGGTACTTCTTTAGCAACTTCAAATTGAAGACCTTTCATTTGTTCAAAAATAACTGTAATTGCACCACCAGGTTTTTTTGGTAAAGATGTTGGTTTTCCACCTTGCATTCCAAAATCTTCAGAATATGAATTTCTTCCATAGCTCCTGAATCCTGAAAGTTCTCTCTGATCGCTTGGTTTGATCAAGTCAACATGTTGTGATTTATCATTGTGATGATTTTTGTATAAGTTATCACCTGAAGATGGCATATTGATAACTTTAACCTCTAAAGAACTTTTCTGGATTTCACTGCTGATTTCCGGCCTTGTAGGTGAAAGAACTCTTTGATCAACTGTTTCTTCTGAAAAATTACAATTTATTACACATCTAGAGCCAGAACCAAATTTGTTGAAGCATCTATCATCATCTTGTACTATGTTACAAGACTGAAAATCAGGAACAGCAGTAGAAGATTCCTGTGATTGTCTTTGTTCACCTTGAGAAAGCTCCACGCTATTGTTAGCAGTAATTTCACAGTTTGATGATGAATACTTCAATATGCCCTCTTGCTTCGCAACTTCATATGCATGCAGACTATCACATGGCACATTTGTATCATTAGTATCTTTCAGTCCACAGAATTCTTCATATTCAGCACTTGATGATGCCTTAGAAGCAGCTCCAAAACTTCCAATAGAATTTCTGGAAATCTTTGGCTGATCGAAGAAATCAACTAAATCATTACATGCAAAAACAGTTAACGGCAGGACTGCTTTATCTGCAAATTAACAACTAGCATAAGAAGACATTAAATAAACATATTGGTATGAAGTGAACATATTGAAACCCACCGGACTATAAAAGTTCTAAACATTTTTACTTAAACATACCTTTAAGGTCACTATCACAACTGGAAGTATTAGAAGTGTTTTCTCCAACATCATCACCATTAACTTGGAGCGCAATCGTTTCAGGTTGACTCGATGAACAAGTGTGAGTAGTAGAAGCATGGGAATGTTCTTCACGATAGCATAGGACTGGTGCATCACGAATAGTTATACACACATTCAATCCATCTCCATCTTTTGGATCTTTTAAATAAATTGTATTGCTCATACACTCAGTTTCAAGAACGGTAATGTCTTCTTTCATCACTTCTTCAGAATATGAAGACCCATTTTTCAATTTGATAGAAACATCAACTGAATTGTTAGACAAAAAATCATTATCATCTTTAACCAACATTTGGTTGTTATATTTGCGCTTGAAGGCTGACTCACCAACGAAGCCCTGACTGCCTTGCAGATCCTTTACCTAAGATAAAACACCACACACATGACTAATTGTTCAGAAAAAGATGTGGATAAACGTTTACTAACCTTATTTGTGTTGTCTGAGCCAGAGTGATTGCTACCTCCTACAGAAGTCACATTCTTAACAGACCAGTCAGCCGAAGGAATTACTTGTGAAGAACATGAGAAATCAACAGTGCTGTCCATTTTTTTGGTGTCTAGCAAATCCAACGCCACAGGTTCAACTTCCTTCGTCAAGCAATTTTTCTCTTCCGCGACTTTCAGTTCATTAACCACTGTTTTCTTACTAGAAGTTTCATGTTTATGGCTTGGTTGCTCTTTGTCAAAATAACTGTTGTGTGCATTAATGGTGGAGATGTCTTCTGGCGCAAATAGAGATAAACCTGGATGAAAAGGTCCTTGATCTATATGACTGTCTATAACTTCCTCACTTTGCTCAGAAACATCTTCATGTCTGCAAGAACTAAATTTCTCGTCCAGCATGTCAGCAGAGTCTGATCTACTAGTCACTTCAACTTTCCCGTGTGAAAAAGAATCATCATCCAAACATGAAGATTTTGTTCTCTTCTTCGCCCTCAGCCTTCCATCAGTCTTATTAGCTTCTAATACCAATCCACTTCTTGTACATCTTGATTTCCTCTGTAATTCTTCAACATGCTTTTGGCCTAAATGAGTTTCCCTTCCATCTCCAACAGTACAGTCGACATAAGAATCTTCATTTGGTGGTTCATTTATTACCTGTCCTATCCGCAAGCTGTGTGACTTTTTTGCTTTCGCAACTAATTTCTCCACACATATCTGGAGCTCTGGAGCATTATGATTCGGCCTCTTGATCTCTTTGTTGGGTTCGTGAACAACTGAACTCTTCGTCACAGGTACCACAACGGTATTTTTAGTTGAAGCAGACAGTGAAGTGTTCCGTCCTGAACGCCGCAAAACATTTGTAGTGAGCTCTATACTTGGATCAGTGACATCAGTTGCTTCTCTTGTTTTCTTGTTCCTCCCAAACTTCCTGATCTTTTTGATTGCTACTGTTTCCTCAGTAACTGGAGCTACAGAAGTTCCTGATTCCTGCTTGTTTAACAGATTCTGAGACTTTGTAAGCTTGTCATCAATGTCATGTCGATCAATTTTCACGGCAGCATTCCCACACTTCTGTCTCTTAGAACGACCTTTATTTACCAAACCGTCATCACTCCTAGACTTCATTTCCTCAGAATGCACTTCAGGAATAGAAGCTACAACCTCTGCTTGTTCTTTCTTACTACTCTTCGTTACTATTCTTCTAGGTACTTTAATATCAACCTGCAATGCTTTAGATCCTTCAACTGTAATTACTCTGCTCCTCAAATTTCTAGTAATTGGCACAGCGCCATCATGTTTCTCGTCCAAGTCGGTTCCACCTGGACAAGGGAAGTTTGTAGCCAAATCAACTTCACCATTCCGATCTTGTGCAGTGCAGTGATACCTCTTGCTTGTTTTCCTCACTTCGAGCTCAATTTTTTCTTCCAAAGCAGCCTCAGTAACTTCTTTAGGTCCAAAACCAACAACAGACTTCCTCCTACTAGATCTCCTTCGCTCAGGCAAAGCTCGCACGTCCATATCCCCATGGAATCCCTCTTGCTCGACACCAACTTCTTGCAGAGAGAAGCTCACCTTCTTAGGTAGCCGTCTGCCTCCTCCTTCCTCGGCACTGCTTCCATCAGAGCCCTTCAAGCAGCCTTTGGGCTTAATTTCTTCGCTGTTTGCCTTCTTTAACACGGTAAAACAAATGAGCTTCTCGAAACTGAAAACGATCAGCAACAACACCATCAAATTGCAAAAAAAAAATAAACAAAAACGAAAATCCTACATACCTGGAGCAGAGCAGCGAGATTCTCAGCCATCCGGGCATTTGTGAGATTGGCCGGGAGACCATGCTGCTTGCAGAGGGCTTGAAGCTCTCTCCTCGGCTTGCTCTTGTAATCCACCTCCATCGGTAGATCAAGCGAATGTGCCACCCTGATTGGACGATAATTCTACAGATCTTTCATCATCAGAACAAGAGGAGGAATCCCTTTTTCGAATCGTAGGAAGAGCTTCGAGTTCTCTTTCTTCTGGAGGACAAAAGTTAGGAAAAAACATGAGCGAGATCTGTTCTGCGCTTCGGTCACTTGCCGCTTTTTTAAATTATTTGAAATGCTTCCAACGACACATTTTCCCGCCAAGATAACAACTGCTACCAATTTTACGTACCCATGATCCACCGTTCATGCAATGGAGCATGTGGAGGCAGTTGTGGGACCATGTGGCGCGCCCATCATCGAATAACAATT
Source organism: Hedychium gardnerianum (assembly GCA_038050645.1). Classification (NCBI taxonomy): domain Eukaryota; kingdom Viridiplantae; phylum Streptophyta; class Magnoliopsida; order Zingiberales; family Zingiberaceae; genus Hedychium; species Hedychium gardnerianum. Next base: position 1,205 of record JBBUKS010508586.1, on the reverse strand, counting down.
TAGGTATATTTTAGGGTACAATTTGTGAAAAAGTTAAACCATAGGGATTGCGCTTTATCTCAAACTCGGAGGAACCTTTTTCTCACGATTCGTGTAAACGCCGATTCGCCGTTCGATTGGAAACTTTTGGAAATGAGTGGTTCATATGATGCGTGAATTTATTTTATTTTTTATTTTTTTACAAAAATCTTGAATTATAATTTAAAAATGGACACCTGCCTAATAAAACTTTTTAAAATTAATTATTACTCCAATAAGATTTTTATTTCATTGAGAATTTTATTTTTCAAAATATTCACGATCTTCTAATTCTCTAAAAAAAAGTAAAAATAATATATCCTTTGATTATGTTTAATTTAGCTTAATTTATATGCATATTGTAAATAGCTAATTTTTTTAATCTTCATGTATATTGTTATTGTTGTATTTTGCTCCGGCATATTTTTTGGTATACTAGTAATTTAATTTAAATGATAGTATTAAATAGTTTAATTATTTAAAATTAGATTTAAATTATAGATATGATTTGTTTAGTTTAATTTTAAGTATTTAAAATTTAATTTAAATTATATGCATGATTGATTTAGTTTAAGTTAAAGTATTTAAAATTAAGTTTAAATTTTATATATATATATATATATGCATGATTCATTTAATTTAAATTTTGTATTATTTTGAATTAAAATCAAACTCTTTAATGAAATATTTATAATGTTGTAAGAATCATATAGCTGGAAAAAGCATGTTTAGTTTTACACGTTAAATTAGGTACACTGATTTAAATATAAGTATGTTTAATTTGACATGATTAATAAAGTTGAAATTTTATTTTTATTAAGATATAATGTAATGTATATGAATAAGACTTAGATGTACAATAGGTTAGACAATGAATTTATTAATCAAAATATTTTTGCTGGGTTGAAAAGTTTGTGAACTCTACTAAGTCTCGTCCAGAATGCTTGAATGAGGCTGAGTTAAAGTTTCCATGTAATCAGCGTAGATGTAGAAATATAACTTTCTGTGATGAGGATACAGTTAAAATACATATATGTAGGAATGAGTTTGTTCCAAATTATTACAACTGGTATTGTCATGGAGAGTCATATATATTTGACCCAATTGGATCTTCCGTTCCTTCGTCATCCTGCCCGATTGCTCCAGATGACTCAACAAGGCCTGTGGATGCAATGCAATCAATGGTT
>JBBUKS010508557.1:0-13645 GCA_038050645.1 Hedychium gardnerianum | reverse complement strand
GGATAATCAACTTATAACCAAGTGGAGTTCCGTATTGCACCCTCACCTCCTCCATATCATAGGTAGTAAAGGTAGACCTCATGGACCCGTACCATGGATTGGAGGTCGATGCTTCAGCCATAACCTAAGAGGCGAACACCTGGCCTGCAAAACTCCTAACTAACCTAAGACCTATGAACCCTACACCGAACGGGAGTGACTTACTGGATTAAAGGACGTAAGTACCGAACGGAGGGATCAGAGCCTTTCAAACAGTGACTAAGGTGAAATCAAACTGCTAAAAACTTTTTCGACGAGAACCTTATATAGCTGAGGCCCAGGATCCTCAGCCGTAGGATCTGCAGGCACCAACATAACAGTAGGGCATAAGAATCATTGGATCAAGCCTCCCACGGATCACCGACAGTGCAACAATCATGGCAATTGACATCCCGATGTGGGGGGGGGGGGCATGTGTCAGTCAACATGTGGATCGACTCATCATTAGTACCTGGGCATTAAGGGGCATTTATGGTGCACATTTTCCAAGGCACTTTTCTGTCGTTTAGTCAGAAAGGAATGTGCCAAGGCTCGGTCAGGCCAGGAAGACCAACACAAATCGTCTGATCAGTCGGTCACGCCTCCTTCGACCAGACTTGAAGGGAAGACTTGTGATATGAGTGATTAGACTAGGCCCCATGGTAGTACGAATAGATGCCACATAGCAAAAAGTCAAAGGTCAAGACTAGCGGAAAAGCACGCCCACCCGACTGGGTGTATCATCTTCTCGGTCGGGTATACTATATGACCGATCAGTTGTATCATCTTGCTGGTCCGGATATACTATATGACCGACCGGGTGTATCATCTTCTAGATCAGGTATACTATATGACCAAAGGGTGTATCATCTTTCCGGTCGGGTATAATATATGACGATCAGAAAGTCATCAAGGGTGTATCATCTTCCCGATCGGGTATACTATATGACCGAAGGGTGTATCATCCTTCTCCAATCTTTGATAGACCTCCAATCATCAAGTCATCACGAACCTTGGCCACATAAGGTCTTCATGTGTATCTTAATGAAGTCCTTCGAGACTTCATAGACATATCAAATGCAAATAAGATCCTAAAATAAACTCTTTAGCCAAACATCAAAACTCATGATCGATTCTAATGACTAAGGGCACGATTATGTTAGTAATCTCCTCCTTTTGTTATTTGACAAAATATTTAAGTTGGATTAGCTCCAAATAAGAATGAGACCTAAATTTGGCTCCCCCTTCAATTAAACTACCCTTGAGCTAGGAAATTTCAAATACACAAGAAAAGAATAAATCTAACTTAACACTTTTATCTTCTCCCACTTTAACATACATGCATAAAAAAGATTGCAATAAATATAATTTATTCTTACTGATAAAATTGATCATTAACTAGTATTCCTAATCCTCAAAATGGATCTTAAATGGAATACAAAAAATACTATGATCAAAGATAGGCAGAAAGTTCCATTACTAAACATTATGCACTACTTTATTCGTTTGTCAAAGGGGACCAATCGATTGAACTCAAAACCAATCGACTGGTTACGTAATTTAGTCATCTAAAATCAAAAACTATACTACTATGTCAAATTCAAAAGTGCTTTAAAAGTATACAAACCTCTAAAAATTATGAAATTTTGAAGAGAGCTTTGTCTCATGTATTTTTATCATAGATAAATGAATTTTCATAAAAATACATTTTAAATCTCAAGTTTGATATAAACTTGGAAATAACCAAAAGTTTCAAACTTGTATCAAATTTCAAATATTTTTCTTTGAAATCAAAATATGACAACAACCCAATGGTTTCATGACATGAAGTCATATTTTAAAACAAATTGTCAACTATAATCTTGAGCCAAATGCACACTATTAATACATTAGCTGTCCCTGTAGTTGTTAATGATTACAATCAAAATAACCATGGTTGATAAAAAAAAAGTATCATAACAAACATCATGAACCATTTAATATTATCGTATAGATCTCATTTGATATCTAAGTTTGTCAATACCAAATACCAAGTTCAACCTAAGTTTGTGTTAGATGTAAAATGAGGTATTCCTAGCTTTGCTATGTGAACATGCAATTCTAATTAAGCAAAGTATCAAATCAACCATATTAAATATATTTTGAGTGAAATTCATTATGTTAACTTTTCCAAAATCCTTGAATGAGTGGTTAAAGATTCGATATCCAGGATCAGTTAGGCCTAACCAGTATTACCAACAATTCTTTAAGTATTAAAGTTATACAAATAGTCTTGGTCTTGGATTTTCCCCTACCTATAATAATAATCCTTTTCTATCTTGGTTGTCTTATAATCTAATCCATTCTTGCTAAAGTTCACCTATTGATTCCTAGTAATCATGTACGACATGTTTGAGCCAATCGTAAACTTTTATAAGGCTAACTTCAAGGTATGCATTTGATTCATTAAAGCATTATTTTCCATCTCAAGTTACTTAATCCTATTGTCATATGATTTATTGCAAGAAGTAAGAGAACTAAGCTTATCTTATAGAATTGAAATCACTTTCTTTAATTTCTTATTATTAGTCTCACATTTATCTAGAAATTTATTCAAAATAATAATAAGCTTAACTAAATCATTTTCTAAAGAAGAATTTACCTTACCAAGTCATCTGAAAAAAGTTTTTGCTCCTTGACCCAGACACTCTTCTTTTTCTTTGGATGATGTTGAGATCACTCCATCATTAATCATGAGTTCTAGGAAGGTTCTATTATTGATAGCTACTTCCTCCAATGAAGAAGAATCATCCCATGTGTCCTATAAAACTTTATTCTTCCTCTTCTCGAGGTGCCTCCTCTTTTTCTTTGTCTTTCTTCAATTGAGGACATTGAATCCTCACATATCATTCCTTTTGAGAAATGTAGAATCTAATAACTCTTTTACTCTCTCCTCTTCTTCTCTCCTTCTTTAGAAATTCCTTTAAGTTGTCTTTGCTCAATTTCATTTTATGTTTAACATTTCTTCTTACCACACTTGCTATACATGACCCTTCATTGCTATCTTCAACCAATGTGAATTCCTCTGATCTAGATGATGTAAACTTCTTCTCTTGCTTTTTGTTGGTGCAATCATCCTCGGGTCAAGGTTGACTGAGTTGACTAAGCTCGGGTTGACTTGAGCTTGAGTTTCGATATTTGATAATATGTGAGAGAGAAGTTAAGTAGGTCAAGGAAGGACCAGATACTTGACTTGGAAAGTCCTAATTGAGGTTAGATAAGAGGAAAGACCTAGTGGGACTAGGTAGTGGAAGACCTAATTGAGGTTAGACAGGGGGAAGTTTTAGCAGGGCTAGGCAATGGAAAGTCCTAACTGAGGTTAGGCAAGGGAAAGTCCTAACTAAGGTTAGACAAGGGAAAATGCTTAACTAAGGTTAGGCAAGGGAAAAGTCCTAACTGAGGTTAGGCAAGGAAAAAGTTCTAACTAAGGTTAGGTAAGAGAAAGTCCAACGGAAAGGTTAGTAAGGACAAAGTTCAAGTGAGCCAGGGAGGACCAGCACTTGGTGATCGGAAGTCCTAACTAAGGTTAGGCAAGAGAAAGTCCTAACTGAGGTTAGGCAAGAAAAAATCCTAACTAAGGTTAGGCAAAGGGAAGTCCAAGTGGGTCAAGGAGGACCAAATACTTGACATGAGTGAGAAAGTCCCAATAGGTCAAGATTGATCAAATATTGGACAACGGAAAGTCCCAACATGTCACGGATGACTAGATGTGTTGGGCAGAGAAAGTCTTGGTAGGTTGAGGTCAATCAGATACCAGTTAAGATTCAAATTTAGGCCTAAAAAGACTAAATTTAGGGTTAACAATTGAATGATAAAACCTAGAATCCGGGTTTTAGGTTTGGGGTAATTGATTGGCCTGACATCGCCTTCCAATCGATTGGCAGAAGCTATCTCATGAGCAGAAGGAGCTAGAATCAATTCCGACATCACCAATCGATTAGGGCAATCAATTGGTTATGGTTTTGTCACAAACTTGCAATGGAACAGTAGACTGCCGAATCGATTGACTCAAACAATTGACAGTGATTTCTCATGAATAGAAGCTTGGGGAATCGATTCAGCCTATTTCTCGAGTCAACAAAAGATTTGTCAATCGATTGGGGCAATCGATTCAGCCAAAGTTCTCGAGTAAATAAAAAACCTCTGAATTGATTGGGGTAATCGATTAGAGGCTAAACAATCGATTGGTATGGCTCACCAATTGATTGGAAAGGCGAAAAAGAGTCATTCTGCAGGTTTTAAATGGTTGAGATGACGTGATAATCGATTGGGGGTAAGGCCAATCGATTAGGATGCATTTTTCAGCCCAAGAGAAATCATAGAAAAGGGAATTCATGAAACATTTGAACACGCTGGTTCTTGAGAAGTTAGAAGCGAATTGCAGCAGCATTTCCAACCGATCAAGAGGCATTACCAAGCAACAAGATAACAAGCTAAGCAAGATTTTATTGTAAAGTTTACTTTCATTTTCGCTTGTGTATTTTGTTGTGCTTATTGTGTTCTTGTGAGAACAAGTTTATGAGGCTTCTGTGCCTCTGGAAGGTTTTCAAAAAGGAGACATTCATAGTGGAGTTGTGAGTGTGAGGAGTGTATCCTTGGATTAGTCATCTCAAGGAGGTGGATTCCAAATAAAATAGAAGGCGTTAGCATTGTGGAGTCTGTGCTTTGAGTTTTTCACTGCAAATCAAGTTCAAAGAAGCGAACGAAGCTATTCACCCCCTCTAGCTCATATTAGTCCTAACAAGTAGTATTAGAGCGAGGCCTCTCTTCACCTGACTAATCATTGGAAGTAGCAAAGAGATAAAGGAAGAAGAAGAAGTGATCCCTAAATTTTCAACAAGTCAAAGGACTAATCATCAAAGAAGCTCAACTTCAAAATGGAATCTTGAGAGGATTTGGATATGATATCCGAGTACCTCCACCTTTCGGATTACGAGGATTCGATCAATGGAAGGCTAGGGTGGAGAACATTTTCATGATGAACATAGAGAAATGGTTTGCTCTAACAGAAGGATTTGAAGCCCCAATGAATAGCAAACGAAAACTCCTCAAGAAAAAGAAGTGGATAGAGGAGCAACTCCAAAAATTTGAAACAAACGACAAGGTAATGAAATTATTATTAAATATTTTACCTAATGATATCTCGTGCAAGATAGGTGAATATCAAGATGCTAAGAATTTATGGAGCAAATTGGCAAAGCTCCATGAGCATCCTTCCTCAATACCATGCCAAGACAAATTCAGAAAGAGAAACTATTTGGATCAAGAATATGAGGATTCAAAGATTGAGAGGTTCTCAACATCTGAGGATGAAATTGAGGAAGCCTCCATCTTAAGGATTGAGGGGGAGAGATCATTGACATCGGAATGAGAAGAAACCTTGACATCCATGGAAAATGAAGAAGATAGTGTCACCTCTACGACGAAGGTATAACAAGCTCAATTCATAAAAATAAAGATTATATCATTTTCTTTGAGTGTAGGGAGAAAGGATACTATAAGAGCAAGTGTCCAAAATTGATAAAGAAGAAGACCTAAGTGGCACCCAAGCCGAAGGAGAAGCCAAGGGAGACTGAGATCTTGATTCGCAAGGGCAAAGAACATATTGTATACGTTTTGTACAATCATAAAGGAATCCTCAAAATCAATGTCCAAAGAGGAGGTCCTCAACTAAGAACAAGGGAGGAAGCTTGCATCAAGGGGGATTTTAAAAGCACAAAATTAAGGTACCATTAGTTAATGGTATTTCTTTATTTCATGATAACAAACATGCGAAAGATAAATATTATTATTTTAGTGTTATTTATCATGAAAATAGAAAGCATGAAAATCCTAAGAAAAATTACAAGTCATTTCATGCTAGAACAACTCAATCTAAGGATAGAAACAATTCAGCCAAAAATCCTAAGAAGACTAGACATATGTCTAGGAAGAAGAAAATCCAAGGAAATCATGAAAAGTCAAGGATAAATGCCTTAGAGGTTGAAAACCAAGTCTTGAGGTAAAGACTTGATAAATTGGAGAAAATCCTTGAGAAAATAACAAGTAATGTTAAAAGGTCCAAGGAGAATAATCTAGGGTTAAATAGGCAAGAATCATCCAAGGACAAAAAAGATTTGGGGTACAAACCTAAGTCCAACGAAAGTATGGTCTCATACTATAGAGTTCCATATAGCTTTGGAACTAACCCTAGGTCTAGGAGTCAAGTTAAGGTTACAAGGGAAGTTAGTTGTAGAGTTGACCTTGAGGAGACTAGTATGACTAAGGCTTCTAAGAAGTCTAGGAAAGTCATCAAGAATGTATTTAGAGAAATTATCCCTAATGAGTATCTATTACACCCAAGGAGCACTAATAAATTTTGGGTTCTTAAGAGTGTGTTCTCTACACCCTAGATGAGTATAGGGTATGTCAACCCTAGTTTGATGAGTAGTTAACCCAACCATGGTGAATTTGATATTTTAGGATATTTTCAAGGTGTTGTGATATATTGAAAATAAGAAGTTGATTTTTACTCTTGAAAAGTAAAATGTGCAAATAAATTTGAGGAATGGATTAATCAAATTGGCACAAATGAGATAGAAGTCAAGAGTGTATCAAGTTGAAATTTTTGGTACATTCATGGGAAATAGGATCATCTATGTTAAATTGGATATTTTGCATAGTAATTAGTTGTTGAAACTTAGATGAAAAATCTAGGTATTTTTCTTTGTGCCATAATTGTCATGTTTTGTGTGTCCTATCATATGTTATGTCATCATATATACATTTATCTTGTCATGAAAAATGATACATGTCATATATACATCATTTAAGTTGAGATATGATAGATTTTTGTTTTGAAATTTATGCATTTGATATATGACAAAATCATTTACATGCATAAATTGCTAATTCCTTGAAATTAATGATAATAACATTGTTGACATTCTATGTAGGATGATCAAAATCAAAATGCCTAGTTAAAAATATATAATTCCTTAGTTTAGGGAAAACTCATTTATACATCTCACAAGAATTTTAGAGTTGACTTGTATGTGTATTGAGACATATTAGATACAAGTGAAATATTAGGAAAATGAACAAAACTCAAGATATTGATTTAGTGCATTTATTTGAGTTTTAGTTTCATCAAAATAAATGTATTTTGTAAAGTCCAATCATGAGGAAGGCTAATATATAAGTCATCATTTCAAAATCATTTTAAAAAATCTTGGTTTAGTCTATTTGTTGATAGAAATTACCATTGATTAGTTAGATACAAGTTAGAGTGAAACATTAAAGTTTTCAATGATTTCTAATTTTATATCATTCTTTGAAAATGTGATATATTTTCATAGAAAATTATTTTTCCATGATAATATATGACATACATAATGTACGTGAAATTTCATGATTTTTCAAAATCATAGAATTATTTATGATTTTTTGAAATTGAGTCTGGAATTGGTTTTGAAAAATCAGAAATACTAATCGATTAGTCACTGTTACCAATCGATTGGTATATGCCATAATCAATTGGAAGATGAAGTCAATCGATTGACTCTGTTTTTTTTAACATAGAATGACACTGAATCAATTACTCCGATCGATTCAGTCACTCCAATCGATTGATGATAGTTATCAATCAATTGGAAGATGCTGATTTTGACTAAAATAAATTTATTTCAGTTGGTTCGTGGAGGGCATATCAGCCTACACAAGTTGCAAGTTCAAGTTGGTTGGCTCGTTGAGGGCTTAGGTTGTTCCCGTGAGTTGAGAAGATTTTTTTTTCTTTTCAAAATTTAAAACTAAGTGAAAAATTCGACAAGCTCGTCCGCCTAACTCATAATTAAACTTAAATTTTTTTAATTATATATATATATAATTTTTTTTATAGGCTCATCCCGTCTAATTCGCAATCTATTATGGGTCTTAAAAAATCCATTAGGATGGTAGGCTAACCCTCCGTTGAATTTTTGATAGATCGATCCAACTCTAAAGACAAAAAGACATCCACAAGTCTACAAGTAAAATAAATAAATGACATTAATTTTTAATTTATCATGGGAAGAGTATCGCCTCTTATCAAATTTATTTTTTTAAAGTCCTGCACTTTCATTCCATTTTATCATATATTTTAAAAAAATCAATACATGTATTATATATAAAAATATTTAAAAATAAATGTGCTCTTGATTGACTTTCTAAACCTTACGAAGTCATTAACGTATGTTTTTTTGTAGATCTAAATTATCAATACTGTCATGTGAATTCAAACTACTCTAGTTTCACAAATAAATATATTTTTTTATATTTCTTAGACCCTTTGAAGGGAGTGTTGGCCAATGATAAAATTATCATTACGTGACTTAGATATCATAAGTTTGAATCATAAAAATAATCTTTTATAAAATAGCATAAAATTATTTACAATAGATTTTTCTTTAAAATCTCGTATTAACAGGGTATTAACAGGAGCTTCATGTGTTTTAGACCCTTTGAAGGGGTTATATACACCACAAATAAAATTTAAATATTTTATATTGAGCAAAAGTCAATAGACGTTCCTTTTCAAATTATAAAAAAGAGGTCTCATTTTGATTTTTTTTATTAAAAGGGTGTCTCACCTCATATAAAATGATACAATTATTCTCAAGTATTATTTTATTATTATCCCACCTATATTTTCCACTTAAATCTTGAATCGATCGGGCACATTGTAATAGCCATGAAATTATAATTACTATACATGTTACAGTAACAATGATTTCATAACTGCTACAACTTATAGCAGCTATAATTTTGTAACTGTTATAACTATAATAATTATAATTTATAGTTGGTAGTCGTTATGATTTTGTAGTTGCTACAATTATAATAGTTGTAGCAGCTACGATTTCGTAACTGTTACAACATGAAAAATAACCTTAATAAAAAAGACTAAAATTCTTCGAAATCTCCAAAAAGTCTTTAAATGATATTTTTTTGGGTCTAAGACTTAACCGTTATGGGTTATACTTGGTAGCAAATGTAAATATCTGAACAAGTTTCAATTTAATATATTACGAGTCACGTAGTTCAATCCTAACCAAAAATTATAACCTCTCAAAATTTATCTAACATTCATATTATAATAACTACAATTTTATAGTTGCTACAGCTATATAGCAACTACGAAATCGTGACGGTTATAATTATATAATAGCTATGAATTTAAAATTGTTACAGTGTACCCCTGTTCATGATTTAAAAGAAAAATATAAGTAAAAGATACTAATAAGAATATTGTAATGAAGAGTTGTTGAGTAATTATACATGGGATGAAATGTTCTTTTATAAAAAACATCATCTTAGTGATTTAAAAAATAAAGAACGTCCTTTTTATTTTTGCCTTTCAATATTCATATAATAATTTTAGATAAACTGCTATACAAGATCTACACTACTCTAAATTCAAAAATGAGCCTTCTCACACTATGAAATCATTATATATATTTTTTAATTTTGAATATTTTAGGTCATATATCATCTGGGATAAAATTTGTAATATTGACCTAAACTATTATAAATTTAGGATTCCATTTGTAAAGAAGTGAAATGGCGCACTGATTTGTTGGAATTAAAATGTCATAATATAATATTATTTTATTTTATTTTATTTTATTTTAATAAATAAGCACGAGTATACTAATCTACTAGTGTTCTTGATAATAGTTCAAAAAGGAGTGACGTTTTTGACAATTTGGTTTAAAAGGAACACCATTTTAAGTTTTACTACGCTTAAAAGAATGAATAGAAGCTCAACTTTTCAAAACCAAGGCAAAAGAAAGAGTGAGAGATCCAAACAAATTCAGAAATATGATGTAGGACTCCTCAGATAACAGATGAAACACACATTCATAATAAACCCGCGTACCAAACTAAAGTACAAAGCAACAACAGAAGCCAAATAACTTGAGCTTATTTCTGAAACAACAGAGCAAACATTGACACCAGAACTACTAACATAAACTTGAAGTCTCCGCAACTGGTTTGGAGAAAGCAGAATCGTCGATATGAGCGAACCTGGAGAAGTTAGGAAGTAGGCAAATTTACCGATTAGTAGGAAGTCGATCTTCTGGGACTACTTGCGCTAGAGGCTGCATCCTTTTCTGAACCTGTTGTTGTAGATCGGTGCTTCCTTCTCGACCCCCCTTTGATTAAATTCCAGGTCTCGGGCCGCTGCTTCAGATCCGGCCATTGTAGAAGATTCAACGCTTCGAGATACTGCGGTAACGCTTTTGCTTTGGTCTGAATGCCATGAAAGTCGAGGCAGCGAAGATGACTTAAACGACCAATAGCTTCGAGTGACTCCAATGGAAACTCCTGTGGAAGCATCAACAACCGCAAGAACTTGCATTTTTTCAACACAGTTTCCAGTGAATCCATGAAGTTTGCCCTGTCGGTGGCATCAGAGGGCACACTGCCGTCGATCACAAGGCTGCGCAGATGTTCCTTCTCAGCCAAAGCTTCAGAAACCCCGACGAAGTTGTCAGCGTTACTGACATAGACATGGCGAGCCTTCTGCGGGATTTTGATTTCCGGGCCTCTACCGTCGTCCTCGACGCGGAAGAATTCACCATCGCAGAGGAGGTCCGCGAGCTCGTGCAGCACGGCGTGGAGCATAAACTGGCCATTCTCTCTCTTAGAGATAGAATTCACGAAAAATGACTTGCTTGCGAGCTCATCAACAGGATTCCCGCCATTGCCATCAGCAGAAACGAACCTTAAAGCCATCCAAATTCGAAGTAATTGGTCCTTGTCAAAGCAGTGACTCTTGGGAAACAGAGCTCAAGCGAGATAGCATTGCTTCAGGCGTGCAGGCAGTTGCTCATAAGAAAATCCCAACACTGACACAATGTCGACTTCTCTTCTTTCAACTACGCTCAACTTGTTCCGCGCAACTCCCTTCCAATTCTCCTCAATTGGATCTGATCTTAATTCGAGGCCGATCGACACTGCTGCCAAGGGGGAGCCATCATATTTTTGAGCTATTTCTCTACAAATATTCCTGAGGTTGTTGATCTTTACTTTATCACCAAATGCAAATTTTTTGAACAGTTCCAAGTATTCTTCCTTCTCCATGCCATCAAGATGTATCGTCTCTTTGGCTTTCGTCAACTTGGCTACAGTTTCAAGTTGGGTGGTCACTATGATTCTACTCCCTTCTTTGCCATGAGTAAATGGAGTGGTAAGGAGATCCCAAGAAGTGTTGGAGTCCTCCCACACATCGTCCAACACAATCAAAAACCTTTTATCCTTCATCCCTTTAGCAAGAGTGTTCTAGATCGGTTCCAAATAGGTGATGTTGCGAAGATCACTGGACCGCTTGACGGAGGTGGACTCGATGATCTGGATCGTGAGCCTCCTCACATCAAAATTGTTGCAGATGGTGACCCACGCTTTGAAATCAAAGTGACGGCGCACCTCCTCATTGTTATAAGCAAATCAAGCAAGATTCGTCTTCCCAATGCCGTCGGATCCGACGACGAAGACAACAAAGAACTTGCAGAAGTCTAAAGTAGATCCGCTTCCCTCCTCGAGCAACGCCTCTACCATCTTCTTTCCTTCGCTGGAGCGTCCAGTCGTCGTCGTCCTTGCCTTGTAAGGGGAGGCGGTCAGCCGCCAACTGGGGATAATCTCCTGCTGCTTCGTCCTACCAGATCCTTCTAGCTATTCCACCACCTTGAGGAGCTCAAAGATGTCACTGACAAGGCCATGGAAGGTTTTGGTGACCTCGTCCAACTGCTTCATGTCGGAATTGCACATATAATTTTTTTGTGCGGCTAAATAAATATATTGAATAATTAAAGTTTTATATCAACAACTATAAAAAAAATTTAAAAAAATACATTAAAAAAACACAATTATAAAGTTATTGTTGATTGACACTGGATGAAGTATTAGTCTTGGATGTGGACTTATTGGCTGCTGCGATGAGTCGGTACAAGAGACAATTGGATTCTATGAGACTGTATTTATTGAAAATATTACAATTTTGCTCATTTTCAATTATAGAAAAAATATCCTTAATTAGACTGTCATTCATCCATTCACCTCTCATTCTATTACGTAAATCAGTCTTCATTGCAGAAAAAACTCGTTCAACGGAAGCAGTCGCAACTGGTAAAACTAATGCAAACTCTATCATATGATAAACCAATGAAAAAATCAAATGTTTTTCAGTTTCAACCAATTTCTGAGCAAGAATTCCCAAGTCGTCAATTGAAGAAAATTGAGGATTATCTCACAAATTATAAAAGTAACTCACAAGTCGTTGTTCCAAAAATAAATAATCAGTACCAAAGAAGTCCTCGGAATAAAATTTAGCAAGACGGATGAGTTTACGAACATCAAATTGAGATAAAGAATTTCTTGAATGAAGACATGCTATGCAACCAAATAATTTCGTACTAACTTCTAAAAAATGATTATTCATCTCTTGTATAATTAAATCAACAACCTAGCATTCAAATTTGCAACCATGATAAAATTAATAATCAATGAAATCTCTTTAACAAACAAAAAAAAAATAGATTTTTAGAAATAATACCTGACAAAAAATCTCCACACGATAATAATGAAAATTGGTGATGAGTTGCCCTCTGCGCCTGCCATGACCACGAGTTAGCATATTGTTCTCCATATCAAGTATTGAGATCATATTCAATTCATAAAATGTGTTAACTTGTTCCAAAATTATTTGTCATCCATCTTCCTTAAAGTCTTGTAGTCGACATTTCACACTTCTAATCAAGGACCTGGCTCGAACAATATTTTGATCCCTTTGTTGTAGGGAAAGTGATAACTCATTTGTAATTCTCAATATATACTTCATCAAATGCAACACAAAAATAAATTGATAACTCTCTATCTGTTCAATTAAACCCGCGGCAGTACCTTTATTCACAGAACAAGAGGCGCTATCATGTACATTTCCTAACACTTCTATCACTGAAGACGACGTAGAGCATAGACGAAGTAATGTTAAGTAGTGCAATCCTCAACGAGTATCCCTAGGTCTTGCTAAACTAGTTTTTGATTTTTTTTTCTTTTCCACTAGTGATTTCTCCACTTTCCAATTCAGCAATTATCTTATCATGTTGAATCTTTCTAAGTTGATCTCTCCTCTTACAAGATGCTCCAGATATATTCACAATCATAGTGACATACCCAAAAAATTCACTCACAGTAAAGTTGTCATGGGCAATAGCAACAAGAACTAATTGGAGTTGGTGAGAGAAACAGTGAACATACATTGCAAATGGATTTTCTTGTAGTATCAAAGATTTCAACCCATTGAACTCACCACGCATATTTGAAGCCCCATCATATCCTTGGCCTCTCAATCTAGATAATGATAAACCATGTTGCACAAATAAAGCATCAATAGCCCTTTTCAAAGAATGAGAACTAGTGTCAGGCACATGCACAACTGCAAGAAATCGTTCAATCACACATCCTTTTTTATTCACATACCTCAAAACAACTCCCATATGCTCCTTCACTGAACTGTCCCGAGCCTCATCAACCATCAAAGAAAAGAATTTATCTCCAATATCATTGATTA
>JBBUKS010508548.1:0-13645 GCA_038050645.1 Hedychium gardnerianum | reverse complement strand
CTTCCTTGCCTAGCCGCAACTAGGACTTCCTGCCTGGTGTCTGGTCCTCTTGATCCGGACACGGGAGCCCCTACTTCATTTGTTTGAGGTTAATATTATGCTCACATGGATCGATTAGACCATAGCTCTTGTGCACAGTCGACAGTTAGACCTTCTGGCAGTCCGAGCTCTGATACCAATTGTTAGGATCGAAGGAATTTAGATATCTCCATAATGATATGATATTGTCTACTTTGGGCTCTACCCAAAATGCCCTCATGGTTTTGCTCTTGGGCTCTACCCAAAATGCCTCATACCAATGGAGATATTTTTCCCTTATAAACTCATTATCTTTTCCATGTATTTTCAACGTAGAACTTTATTTACAACCTTACAATCTAAACATGAACCACTATCCATGGTATCAAACATCGATTCAAATGTGCAACTCATCCGTGTGACTATCACAAAACATGTTCTCACAAGATCTTAGTTTCTAGAATGTAAACACTTGAAGAATGTATTTTCATTGCCAAGAATGACCAGACCCTATGTCTTTTGGCCACTTTGTCTCATCTATCTGAAATCAAAATCTATTCAAGAAAACAACATATCGATAAATTTTCATCAATTTCATCATCATCGTCGTCATCATGAGAAGTGGTCCCTCTACATGAGAAGAGCTCTTTGAGCATTTGGTAAGATCTTTCTTTCAGTGCTATAGAGTAATAGCATCCATAGCCTCCTCTTTATATATATTCTTCTTGTCTCCTTCGCCCTCACGATATAACCGATTTGATATTTGGATGATAAAATTATTTCATTCTCTCCTCCAAATTATTACATGATACCGATCATTCGAGGAATATATGATGTTTATAGCTCAAGGATACACATCAAATTGGATTGAGAGATGAATATTTTAGAAAATCTAAAAATAAGTGTGCCCTTTCATAAAATATTATATAATATATAAATTATCTCTATTTTTATATTATTTTTATTGGTTTATTTAAAATTAATTACAAATTTATTTTCTCATTTATATTTTATATGCGGACTTAAAAAAATAAATTCAGATATATAAAGTTATTTAAATATTTTAAGTAGTTAATTACTATATTGTAAGATTAATTTTTAAGATTACTTCAAACTAAAAATTAATTACTTAGTTTTGGTTTAATATTATCATAATTTATGTAACGAACTCAAAATATAATTAATTTGTTTTTATTATAAATTAACTCAAAATTTTATTTATGCAAAATTATTTGTTATTTATTTATTTTTACCAGAAATGGCAAAAGCGATCATGTGAGCCACTTCAAGGTTCAGACCGCCGTCAAAATGGTCCGTACCGATCGCTGCGGGGCGACGAGAAGATGAGAAAGGGTTCCACTCCGTCGCATCTGCCGCCGCCGCCGCCCCTTCTTCTGGATCATGAACGCCACCATTCGAGCCGTCCTCGCCGGTCACCGCGCCTCTTCTTTCTTTCCGAACTACGTCTCCTTTTTCCATTCCACCCCCGTCTTGGAGCGCAAGAGGAAGAACCACGGGCACGCTGTGAGTTCCGATCGATGTCCTTTCCTCTTGTTTTATATTTTTTGTATTACGAAAAAGGTTGGATTGGGGGTTTCGTTGTTCTATTCGACGGTGCTTCAAATGCTTGATGAAATGATTTCTCTACATCGCTTCGAAGACACATGAGTGGGTTCAATTTACTATTTTTTTTTTATTGAAATTAAGGATTTTTTTTCGATCAACAAGCTGGCTGAAGACTCCCGACCATACCAAACCAATCATGAATAGTGAACATGTCTCTTTGGGCAAAGTGAAAGCAGGAAAGAATGCAATCCCAACCAAGTTTGGTTAGTCATATTGGAAAAATAAGTTGTCATCTGTTTCTTTGTTAGTACTTGCTGTTAAAGAACGTAGAACACAATTAGGAATCCCTCATGTAGCTGTGCGGGCATTTCAGGAATCCATCAGGTTATGGAGTACAACGCTTGAAGTTCTAGTAGATTTACCAAATGATGATAAGAGAGCCCCAAAAGAAGAATCGAGGAGGAGATTTGCTGAGTAATAGTTGACTTCCTAGAGCAACAATTGTAAAAAAAATTGCTACAAGGTTAAACCATTTAATCAACAACAATGTCAAAGTCAGATGACTGTGGAGTTAGATACAGATTGCTTGATGCTGAAGGTGCATAAGTCTCTGATACTGAAAATAGCTCTCCAAATAAAAGGTCAATTGCCATTTGGCTCCACCTGAGTCAAACATGCATGCTGGAGATAGATGTTGTTAACAACATGCCTAGGAGAGACACATAGTCACGAATGACCACTTAGAAAGAGGTGGAGCCTTATCTTTAAAATGGATAAGCACAAAAACTGCTTAAAAAAAAGTTCCTTCTAGTCTGTTTCATTTTATGAATGAACCAAGAACCTATGAGAAAGACACTTATCTAATATGAAGTTATGGCAAATGAGAACACTATTTACTAAGACACGCCACCCACTTAATGGAAAAAGGACCTTCTGCCATAGCTCATATCTGTAGTTAATCTTGTTGATGACTCGCTCTTTATTTTTTTTGACTTCTAGATGGTCTGATTCATTCCAAATAAATCAATTCAACTGATGTACCTCAGCAACATCAAGGGCTAGAAGTATAGAGAAAACAAGCTTGCAATTGAGTTCCCTAGGACTCTCATAATGGGTGCTGAATATCTAAAGAAAGATGGACTATTTTTTCTCTGTTACCTCCTATTGTCTTAGATGATACTCATCGTGTATTGCAGAATATGTCTGACTACTCCCTCTGGTTAATTTATTTTGGAGGAAGAAAGCTGGAGGAGAAGAAGGGGAAGAAGAGAAGCATAGGGCAGGAGAGAGGGAAGAAAGTTGTTTACTTTGATCTTGGGAAGGAGAAGAAGGGAAAAGCGATGAAGAGTGACATGACCAAATAACCATCACCCTCTTCTATTCCCATCTTCTTGTAAACTGCTCAACTAACATTACCGCTAAGTCTTTTTCCACCTCTTGTGACCTTACGTTGTCACCAATTCCTCCATACACTAAGTCACCACCTTTTGCATTCATATAGCCACCACATGCTGTGTGAACATGAATGCATCAAGTGGTGTTTGTCCCAATTATTTAGTATCCACTAATTGATTTAGACAAATTTTGACATTGGCTTGTCGAGGTCTAGTGCAAGCTTCGACCTTTTATCTAGGCTTTGGATCAAAGTAGTATATTTTTCTCTGGTTTGAGTGTTAAGAGACCCTTCAGGCTGAAACTCATTGCTCTTGCTCCAAAGTTAGAGCGGAATAAGTTTGGCACAAGAAGTTCAAACCTACCTTTTATTCATTATTTGATTTATCATGTTAAAAAGGAAATCAATATGATTACTCTTGCATATTTGTGGGATCCATACTCTATGTAAAAGTTTGATTAGAAATTTTTGACTGCTGTAGCTTATTACTTTTCTTTTAGGGAATTTTTCATGTTAGTATTTTTGTTCTTTGCATCTTGGTTTCTAACTAAGTTACATATTCAGCGATTCAATTACTATGCAAAACGGAAGAGAAATATGGAATCTAAAAGGAAATTAGTTTCCAATCTCTCAGAGTACGCTGAGCACCTCACTCAGGTAAAATTTCAGTAGCAGTTTTCTGCTTTCTCAATCAGCTTGTTGTATTGTAATGGAAGGAATCAGAGTTGAGATGAAAATGATCTGGGGAGATGGATATCATTCTTGGTGTGTACATCTTGAGAGATACCTAGGTTAACCAGGCATCTTAGGTAGTTAGTAGGATTGAATTACTTGCTGATTCTAACTGGGATTTCCTTTTCTATTTTACAATGAAGAAATTAGCTTCTTTCTGGATGCTTTTCCTTCAAATGCCTTAAGAGGATATTATTCCATGCTCTAATATTGATGATATTGTTTCAAACTATACTATTCTTTTTTATTCTCTTCTACTTGCCTTGAGATTCCAGAGGTGGATAGCTGAGGATGAGGAATCATTTCCTGAAATACCCTGGTTTAGAAGACACTTCTGGGCCAGAGAAGCTAGGAAGAATAGCTTTCGTGAAGCTCACTGGGGATCTTATAGGAATAAGAGTAAGTTTCCTCATGTGTAGTCTTTCACAATCTTTAATGTGGATTTTTAATTTCAGTGAAGAATCAATCATTAGTATGACATACTGACGTGTTAAATTACTGAATTTCATTACCTTGATTCACACATGATATCAAAGTAGTATGGAGATCTGACTTTTATCATGTCTTTTCTCATGATTATGAGCTTCAAAAGTATAGCAATGTGTATAGGTTGTAGACTTCAGCTATATACTACTATAAAGGAGAACATGTAAGAATTGTTTGTTTATCTTGTGCTTTATTAATTTAAATGTAAGTGATTTATAACTGATATGATGTAAATTTATAGGGAATGGAGCATTTGAAATTTGTCCAAGTGATGATGAAGACGTCGAAACCATATTTCGTTTTGCATTTGGAGGGGCGCAGTTCTCTTATTCGTCATTTAATAATTCTGAAAATTTTCAACAGAGTTCTTCTGGCAGTACTTGCCATAAAAGCTCTAGGAATTGGACATATGAAACAGAGGATGAAACTGATGCTGATGCTTCTGATCAACAAAGTTTTACCGGTGAAAGATTGGCTCTTGGGTTAAAGGCAACTGGACCTCTAAAGTTAAAAGAAGTTAAAAATGCGTAAGTTTTACAGGTTTTTATAATCAAATCTTGTGTAACCATACTCTTGGTCCATGTTATCACCAGTATAGTTATCCCTTATCTGCTCAACATGCCTCATCTATTATCACCATATCGACATTTATCTTTGGGTCCACCAGTAATTTCATTGTAGGCGACATTTTGTCAAACTGTGTCATTGCTTTTTTGCAGCCAAACAAGCATTTCAAACGAAGCATAATAACTAATTCTTTGTGTACTCGAAGGAAGAGATAGTAAAGGGAAGAAGAAAAAGGAGAGGGGAGGAAGAGAGGAAATTTTATAAGTGGTCTACTTGATGAGGGAAGAAAAAGAAAGAAAAGAATGTGTAATGAAAAATTATGCTATGATCCATATATTCTTTACTCGCTTGAACGTCCCTCACACATGATCCATCTGCTGCGAGAACTTGCTGCCCTAGCTTGCCTTGATCCCCCCACCCACTTGCTTGAGCTTGCCTCCCTCTCTCCCCCACCTGCATGAGCCTACCTCGTTCTTGTTTGTCACCCTCTCTCCCCAACAATTGCTCCCTTATAGTAATATATTTCTTTGCTTCTTTTTTTTTTGTCTATTTCTACCTTTATAGTAATCTCATTTATCAATCTTATAATTTTAATAACTCTTTGTACGATCTGCTTCCTGATTGCCCAACATTGTGATGCATAAAGAATCATGTGTCTTGCTATACTCAAAATTTCCCATTTAGAATGGTAGGCAAATGACAATCACACAAGATTCCAAAGTTCATCTCCATTCTAACCACCCATTTTTTGTATAATAATTTCATCAATATTTGCTTGTCGAAAATAAATCATCGTAACTTATAAGAAATTACTTTTCATATATTTAGTTTTAATTATTCTTAAACATTAGTTTCTAATATTTCTATAATTCAGGATTGTAATTTATTCTATTTATCGTCTCACCATTGACATCATATGACCTGTTCACTGAATTTAGCTACACAGATGACAGAGTGAACATTGAAATATCTAGCTCTTTACATCATGTAACAAAAACAAAGGGCTAAAAAGAAAAGGAAAAATAATTGATCATGACTTGTGATGCTAATTTCACTGGATTTAGCTACACAAATATCAGTGAATATTGAAAATCGTATTGGTTGTTGATTAATAGTCCTTTTTGTTCCTTCTTGCCTGAAAAGTCCACGACATTAAAAATTTATGTTTTTATCATTTCTCAACAGATACAGAAGTTGTGCTCTAAAATGGCATCCAGATCGACACCAAGGCCCGTCAAAGGTAGCCTTATATTGCTTCTCTCTTTTATGTATTTCTGTTGAAAACCCACTGCTTGTTCTAAACTTGTTTTGGGATTTATTAGTGTGTTAAGTAGAATATGATTGTGGCAAACACGGTTGAATCTGTCAATCAACACGGTTGAAATCTGAAATGTGCTGACACAATTACAAAGGAAAATTACAGGGAGTCTAAAGCATGAAATATACACATATATCATTTGATGGAATAATTGGTTGCTTTTGGCAAGTGGAAACTAGTATAGTTATCTATCTAATCTCTATGTTTCTTTGTTTATTATACTTCCCTTCCGTATCCGGCTATGCTTTTATCCGCCTAAACTGTGATTGTGGAGCAACGAGGAACGATTTTGACCGGATGTTAATCTAATGCATGAACAGATAGCAGCAGAGGAGAAATTCAAATGCTGCACTGCTGCATACCAAACGCTATGTGACAAGTTAGATATGGGCTAATGGGAGGGCAGAGATCATGATAACCATGGCGATCCCTCATCCTTGTACTATTCATCAATTTTTCTGCAGCATCGGATGAAGCAGTTCAAATGCAGGCAAAGTGATTGATTCCTCTACATTTGATGAATTATTTACGGAACAACAATAATATTTAGGCCATAGTTTTCGAATTGTTTGACCAGTTCCTTGTTTCAATCAGGAGGGAAAAAAATAGAAATCTTTTCTTGAAAGTCCATTTTATCTGAAGAGTCAAACTCATCATTCAATCCATCAGAAGTCCAGTCTTCAATCTAACCATATCAATGAGATAGAGATTAACTATTCTCATATTGGTGGATGAGTCAGTTTGAACCTGTATTTTCAGAGCATACTGTCGATAAAATAATTTGAATCGCTTTATGCCTTTGTATCCTATTTGTATGAAACAGTTGATGCTACTTAAATCACAAAGGAAAATCATGGTCGGCCAAGGAAAAATATTCTTCCCCAACGACATGAAGATGATCTAAAGCTACTTGGTATCTCTACACTTGTGATCTAACGACATGAAGATGATCTAAAGCTACTTGGTATCTCTACACTCGTGATCTATTTGGGCTGGCAAAGGTTTGTGTGGCTAATCTTTCGGTTATTCGATTCCTGGTCTTTTATATTTAATATCTATTTGATTGGCAGATTTGTGAATCAAAGAACTTAAAGCTTGCCACTTTCCAACGCTATGCAAAGGCGTATCTCAAGGTAAGCACTCAAGTATCTATCCCAATACCACCACAAAGTATAACCCTATAGAATACAAACTGAAAAAAAGAAAATACAAATATAATAAATAAACTTATTCATGGTGAATTTACTATGTTTGAAGGAAGAAAGGCAAATATAACTTATTTACGTCGTCTGGGTAAACCCACCCTAGTCAAGGGCCTTTATAGATCTACTTCGACCCAAAGAAGCCCAGATGGCTCTGGGCTAAACGACCATATCATGGACCTGCTATAAAGGAGCTCGGTTGAGCTGACTTTTTTGAAGTGCACCTCTCATCGTCTCTGAACAGAGTCAGTACTTGCCAATGGTCTCTCGAAGAAAGTAATAGCAAATTGACAATCGGACAAAATCGGCGATACTGACCAATGGCCGCTATCGTAGGGGAGAAGGCTTGCTTGTGTGGTCGGTCAATGGGTGACGTCTCAAGCGTGTGCGGTTGTCCACATGGTCCATCTCGGGTTGGTGTGACAACTGACTTGGATTTACTTTAGCTGAGGCTTTATAAACATTCACTTAGGTAAGTGAAAGTATAATTTTTTGGACACTTGTAAAGATCACTTCTTCCTATCTTCTTTTAAACTCCTTATACTTCTCTTTGTTCTTTCATTGGGCAACACTGGCCCTCGAATGATGCTTGTTGATATTCATGTCTCATCTCTTGGAGGATACGTTGCTATCACCACTTAAAAAGGAGGAAAGAAGGGCTGAGCAGGTGAAAAAACACACCATCACTTATTATCTCAAATTTTATGGCAATGGTCTAAACTAGATCAAAGAGAGCCACATTGTAACTTCTTTGTGTAACATGTCTACTAAGTGTATTATTCATGAGACTCGAGTAAAATGAGACTTATTCTCCTTGGAATTAATATCTAAGCACTTGTGACATTTATCCACTTAATTTGTGTATTCATGGCTACTCTACTATTCAATAAGTAATTATCAAATGATTAACTAAAATGTGCATGTGACAAGGTGAGCTTTTGGGGATGACACAACTAATTTTTGGGAGGAGTAGTAGCTTTTACATAGTCATTAATGATGATGATAATTATGATGAGCGACGTGGGGACTAGAACATATAGAGCAAATAGACAAACGATACCCCCGGCATGATACCGCGATGAGGTATTTATTAAACAGAGTATTTTGAAATCCAACTAGGAAAGGACAGATTTTATAGTGAAGTTTTGGCTATGGAGGTCGGCTGCTAGACAAATATCATGAGTACTTTCAAATTTATTTGATGGGCAAATAATGTGGGAGGGTCGTTCACTTCCCGAATTAATCAGATTTATAAGGGTTTGAATACATGGATTAATAAAAAAAATAGACAAACGATATTCAATAAGGTCATATATGTAGGATCGAGTATACCCCCAGGATTGGGTGAAAGAGAGAGGGTGCATTTCTTAAATAGGGTTTAATTTTCACATAGGATGTATCTAGGGCGATTGAATTATGAATGAAGTTGTGGTGTTATATTAGGAGTCATCATATTTTTTTGAATTTACTTGATGAATGAAATATAAAATTAGATCATCTATCTTAAGATTAATCGAGTTATAAAATTTAAATATTTAGTATAAAAATATATACTGAGAATTTAGTTAAAATCAAATCGATGAAATTTAATAAATTGATTTTTTTTAAAAAAATAAACTGAATCGATTAAATTTTACAAACC
Organism: Hedychium gardnerianum; assembly: GCA_038050645.1. NCBI lineage: Eukaryota > Viridiplantae > Streptophyta > Magnoliopsida > Zingiberales > Zingiberaceae > Hedychium > Hedychium gardnerianum. The sequence continues at coordinate 4,721 of JBBUKS010508548.1, read as the reverse complement.
GAATTGATATAACATCCATAAATTTGTTCAATTATCAAAATAATTTAAATTTTTTTATTATCAATTGACTATTGACTGTTTTTTAAATTTATGGTGTTTGATTTGTAAATTAATAATCGATTGATGTGTTATAATCAATATTGATAATTTAATTTAATCAATTCAATTGAATTTTAAATTTTATAATTGAGATTGAATCAAATAAATTAAAAGGAAGTTTTGACAGAATTTGATGCATTGGATTAATTTTTTTTAAAAAAAATAAATTTTTAAACTAACCGAATTGAATATATGAAATACATTAATTTTATCGATTATTTTAATTAATTTAATCGAGATTTTGATAAATTTGGTACCATGTGATACAAACACGAAGGAATTAAGAAGATGAGAAGAACCACAAGCATAAACTCAGAAAGGGAAAAGGTACCCAAAGACACATCGATTGATCAAAAGGAAAAGAGCGAAGGGAGGGGTGGCGGTGGTGGCGCAGATCAAAAGGGCGTGGGGCCAACTGGCCAACCCCACCCCACCCCACCCCTTGCTCCTATTACTTTACGCCACGTGCTGAAAGAATTTTTATTTTATTTTATTTTTGTATTTTTTGGCTGCTTGTCGGCAAGGTATTTTTTACAACAAGGAAATGTACGTGTAGTATAAGCACAGAAATACTAGTTTAGTCGGACCGCCGGCGACTCGGTTGGCATGCTACCAGCTTAACTTGGGCCGGTTTGGATCGCGCCTAATACGATATGTGATAAGAGTTAAGGATGCGTCTTTAGTGAGTCATAGAATTAGGTTTTATATATCACAAAAAAATAGTTAGGATCGTAAATGAATCAAATATTCATGAGTTTAATGTTCGATTTGATAAGAGTTTATTTATGTTAATTTAATATATATAAAGTCAATTAAATGAATAAATTTAAATAGCTCGCTAAACTAAATGAATAAATTTGAATACATATATGCATTCAACTTTCATGAACAAGGATGAATAATTAATGTTCATGAAAAAAAATGTATGAACTATGTTCTCAACATAATAGATAAATAAATAAACTTTCAAAATAAATTTTAAAATTTGTATTAACAAATTTAATATAGTCAATCAAACAAGTTAAAATTATAAAAAATTTAAATAATCAAATAAATTTGAATTGAAAACTCGATAGCATCTAAATTGTTCGAGCCAAGCTGTGAGGCCGGCAATGAGGAGCGTTCGAGGTGAGCAAAATCATCTTTTGCTTCATTGAAGCAACCACAAACTCGTAAAAAAGAAATCAAATCAAATTTGAACAACTATTTCAACAGTTGGTTCATTTTAAGTTTGATTCGATTATCTTATCAAATAAATTTAGCTTGACTTAACTTGAATATCATGAAAGTTAGCTCGACTTAACTCATTTAATTTGGAGTCCTACCAACCAAACCCTTCAGTAACAAACAAAGTTTAAATTTTTTTTTCTTCTTCTCATAATCATGCGTTCTAGTCCAAATAATCCAAAATCATCATCATCACCACTTTTAATCTTGTCAGACAGTAGAACCATCCATCTCCCTTCTCCAGCCCCTACTTTGCAGTTAAAAAAAGAAAAGGGCAGCTATATTTAATCCAAATAATCCAAAGTCGATGACCCATTGGAGACCTCTATGAAACCCTAATCTCTAAAAAGAGAGAGAGAGAGAGGATGAAGCCACTGCTACAACATCACCATCTGCAAAGTTAAAGACAAAAGCAAACTAAGGCACAAAAGCCAAGAAGAGCTTCTCCTGAACGCTGACAAGAATCCACACCAAAGAAGCCTCCTCGTTAACTTCCTCCCTATAAAAGCCATGGAGGGAGGGCTTTCCCACCTCCCCCTTCATTTCTTTCTCCCTCCTTCAAGGTCTCTCTCTTTCTCTCTCTCTCTCTTTTAGTGTATAAGATTAATCTTGTCTAGTGATTTCTTGTGTGTATATCTTACGATATGATTATCATGATTTCAGGTTTGTGAATTCTGATATATATATATATATATAAATATATCTCGAGGTCGAGGTTGAGGTCGAGGTTGGAGGGAAATTGAACTGATGGCACCAATGAGCTTGCCTCCTGGTTTTCGGTTTCATCCGACCGACGAAGAACTCATCGTGTATTACTTGAAGAGGAAGATCAATGGTCGCAGGATCGAGCTCGATATAATCCCCGAAGTCGACCTCTACAAGTGCGAACCATGGGATCTACCAGGTATTTGATCTTAAATAGTCGAGACAAACATTACTTGATGATGATGACGATGATGATAATATGTGCTTATTACTTCAATTCTACTCTTGTGGTGTTTCTTATGTTGCACTTCATCCTCCTGATCACTTGATTCCTACATTTCAATTAATCTAGCTTTATCAACATGGAAGATTCCTTAATTAGGGACAATGCAAACCATAAATTATAATTAATTATGTTTATTTCGATGAGATTCTTGTTTTATGTCCTAAGAGTTTTGTTTAAATTAAGAAGATAATATTTTGTCTTGAAATAAACTAAAAGTAGCCTTGAAACTAGAATATTTTAACTAAAGTTAAAGGTTAATTATTTGGATAAATTAACCTTGTTTGTATTGGTGAAACCCTAAGACATATAGATAAAGATAGATGAAGAACTAATCCTATATAGGTCAAAAGGTTGTCTAGGGTTTGATGGAAGAATCTTATTGTCATATGGTCCACATGACAAGATAGAATATCCTTTGGAAGTACATAAAGCTTCTTTGAAAACATTATCACACCTAGGGTTTGATGGAAGACTTGCCATGGTCACAGAGAAGTCTTTTTTACCGAGCAAGGACCTTGAGTGGTACTTCTTTAGCCCGCGAGATCGCAAGTACCCGAACGGATCGAGGACGAACCGAGCCACTCAGGCCGGGTACTGGAAGGCCACCGGAAAAGATCGAAAGGTGAATTCTCAGCACCGCGCAGTCGGGATGAAGAAAACACTAGTCTACTATGGAGGTCGAGCTCCACATGGCTCACGCACCCATTGGGTCATGCATGAGTATCGCCTCGACGAGAGGGAATGCGAGAATAATGCTGCCGCAGGTTTACAGGTACATGAATTCACCATGGAACATTCAATTAGGGTTCTTCATACTGACCTAGTTTTGTTGTGCTAAGGACACATATGCTCTATGCCGTGTGTTCAAGAAGACCGAGCCGGGTCCTAAGATCATAGAGCACTTTGGTGCTTCTCATGCTCATTCTCAATGGATGACCAAGGATCATCATCCAACAACAACAACAACAACAACAACAGCAACAACAACGGTCGAAATCTCCGCGGATATACAAGAGATCAGCGACGAGGATGATTTTGAGGGTTTTAGCATTAGTCCTTTTCAAAGTGGTGCTTGCTCATCGAACATAATGATGATGCAGCATTGTCTAGCACAAGATGCACGAATTGATTCATGGAATTCCCCGGCCGGATGCTTCTCTGATAGTACTCCATCAAGGCTTCAGGTCGAGAACTTCCCTCACTTCTACTTTGAGGGAAACAATAATAACAACAACAACAACAACAAGGACAACGACAACAACAACACATTAGAAGAGATCTCCTTGTCGATCGCATCAGAATTGGTCTCTAACTACACTGATGATCACTTTTGGCTGGGATCTAATTATTCTCATCTGGATGAATTCACGTCCCTGTTGGAAGGCAACGAAGGTGCTGATCAGCTATGTCAAACAAGTGAGTTCATGGGAAGTACCTTGCACTGCGATTCAACAGAGTTTGTGGAAGATGAGAAAAGGGCACCATTAATTCCGACCTACGGATCATTCGGAGATGATGATCAGGTTGAAGATCAAGAAGGTATCTATCTATCTATCTATATATATATAATTAATTTCAGAGAACTCATGATCACTTGTGATTGATCTTATTTGCTTACGTTGCTCTGCAAGCTTGACAGGTGAGGAAGATATGTTTGGCGTGGAGTTCCGGCGAGGGCTGCTGGTGGCGAGCGTGGGCAGGTGCGACACTTTCTTCCACCGCGTGGAGCCGGCGAAGAAGGTCAGCTTCCATTCGAGCGGTCAGGTGGAAGAAGAAGAAGAAGAAGAAGAGGCGAGGTCGAGCGTCGAAGGAGGCAGAGCGGCCGCCTCGTTCTTCAGCAAGTTTAAGGCGTTCGTGTGGGAGAAGTTTGTGGGGAGTTGCTCGACCATGAATTGCGGAATGCTTTTTCGCGGGAAGTTGCCCTTGCTCGCCTTTGCTCTCTCTCTCCCTGCTGCGCTGCGCGCGAGAACTGACTGCGTGCGTTGCGATATATAATTGCTGTTTGTATCGTGTATCTATTCACAAGGATATAAAATTGACTGATAGAACGATGGAAATATTGAAAATTAACATTTTAATTTTTATCATTATATATATATATATATATATATATATATTTTGGCAAAAGATAAAATATTCGTTTCTAATATATTTTTGTCAATCTATTTCAAAATCAACATGGAAAAAATAAATCATGAGTACTAATTTAACTAGTTTGAACAGTGACCAGTGCATGAAAGAGAACAGAAATTTGACTATTAGCTAAGGCCGTAAACAAACCGAGCCGAGCCCAGCTTTGAGGTATTCAAGCTTGTTTGATAAGGTAACCGAGCCGAGCCGAGCCTAAAATGAACCAAGCTTTTGAAATGATTGTTCAAGCTTGGCTTGGTTTATTTTTTATGAG
>JBBUKS010508527.1:0-13646 GCA_038050645.1 Hedychium gardnerianum | reverse complement strand
CAAGTAACATCAATAAATCACATATGTGGGAGCAATGCTCCACCACAAGGTATACAAACGACCAAGACACCTAGCTCGTCAGTTATGGATTGCATGAGAGTCGCTCTACCACATATAGTCACATAGGCAGTCCGAAAATATCAAGGTCCCTGTCTGCATGGAAAATGCCCTACCAAGTATAAACACGTAGACAGACAAGAGGTAGCTATCTAGCTACGGACTACATGAGAAATGCTCTACCACATATGACCTCGTGGGCAGCCGAGGGTATAATAACCCAACGAGAACAGTGTAGACAGCAAATCAGTAGCATATAAATATATCTCAATCACTGACGACTCTCTCAACCACGAATAGGAGACACGGTCGACAGGATATACTAGCGGTCACTGGCAACTCTCTCAACCATGAATGGAAGACACGGTCGACAACACTCGTGCATCTCCATGATGCTATAAGTCGCTCAACACGAAGGGAGTCATAATCGATAGCATACATGCATCTCCGTGATAGTAGGAAATAGGTAATACTAGCATCACATATGTCTATCTAAACAATATACTCAACTACATCCATAAAGACATATCAATCTTATTATACGTCACACACGTGTTTATAACCATAGATTAGATATGATAATCACAAGAATGTTATATCACCTAGAATACATGTCATACACGTGTACACTTCTACAATCATACACAAACGACACATGCTACAATATCAAGGGTACTCAACACACACATATCCACAACACAATCAAATGCATGCAATGAATGCTACATCATCATTGGTACACGTCACACACGTGTTCATATCTACTAATCATGGATATATGTAATGATCCACATCATAAATTACTCTAGGTACACGCCACTCACGTGTCAATCAACTACATGGCATGAGTAAACAGAAACTAGCATATGAGCATAATTACATGTCACACGCGTGTTTAACAGCTACATAATTATATAATCATAAACATGTTCCTATTGTACACACCATACACGTGTGCACTCTACAAGATACATAAATAAAAGAGACTGCATAGATGTAAACTGATCAACTCTAAGTACAAGCAGACAAGTATCAAACTCAAGTAGAACTGCAAATGGAGTCAAAATAATTATAGCTACTATATCAATGAGAACAAATTATGTACTAAGATCAATAACTATAAAGGGAGTCAAGCAAGAAATACCCGCCTCCAAATCGTGGGTCGTGTCGAAGAGTCCTCAAGTTTAAGTATTTGTCCTGAATCAACGTCCTGCATCGAGGAAACATAAATTATAATCAAGTTCTACTACGAATCCAATAATTAAACCAAAACCTAAATCGTTTAGGGAAATCCTAATTGGTTTAACCTAAACATCTCACACCTCCTTTCAATTCTGAGCTATATCTCCATAAGGACTTCAATTGGCAAAACTTAGGAGACAAATGAAAATTCCCTTACCCACAAATAACTCTAACAATCAAGTCTCATTTAAAATTCTAATATGTAATTATACAAGAACCACACATCTTCTTCAATCCGAATCCACATCTCAACTTACATATCAAATTCCAAATCACCAAATGGATTTACACTCAACTAACCACATGAAACCCTATAAATTGGGCCTAATCATGAATCAATAACATCATGTACAACTAATCATAGAAAACCAAGAAGAGCATCTTGCATCCATTTTCCATTCTACACAAACCAAATCCGAATTTAACACCATTATACAAAATGAATCATAATATAAATTCAACTACCAATTAATTCTAATCATAAATCCTCTACATTTAGATATACAATACCTCCAATATCCACACATTCCTCTTCCATTTCCTTAAACACATCCTAGAATCCAAAGATGTAAATATATATAAATGAACCATATATCTACACAATCAAAATGTTAAACCCAACGCTAGTTTCCTACCAAACTAGTTGTTCCTATGAAACTGAAACACCCCTCTTTCAATACTCCCCTACTAAACTAGTTCCCAACTAAACTAGTTTGTCCTAAAAGAAGAGGATAAGTTAATCTCTATGACAGAATTTCAATAGAAAAGAAAATATGATCACTATCATCCACAAGCTTCTTTGAATGAAAATATGAATTTGAAATGTCATAGATTAGATCAGAATTTTACCAGATCTTGCTATATCTGAATGCTTTAAGATGGATCTGAGATGAGATCAATGACGAACTGTTTCGATGAGAGTCAAACTATATAGGCGTGCGCCCGACGACAAACTGTGGAGCTAGTGACAAACTACTTGAATACAGCCCCGTTACGAGGAGGGATGGACGTGGGTTGAAGAGCAATGGTGATGTACGACAAGGGTTCGAGCAGGTTGGAGAAAGTTGTATGCACATCGAGGGATCGGAGGAAACTGAGAACGCTATAGTTGGAGAGGAGGGGGCTGGGGATCGACGATGACTGGAAAGCGGCGACCAATCTCCAACAGAGTCAAGGAAGACTGGCTCCTCTCCGACCTTGGCTCAACCATGGCTGTGACCGTCAATGAAAGGTGCCGATGATCGGGTTGGGGGATGAGATCAGTGGCGGCTGATAAGTGAGGAGGAAGGCAACAGGAGAGGAGGCGACATCACTGAGCTAGAGACGTTTCCGGCAGCCTGGCCACCTTTGTCCGACCGAGTTGCTAGAGAAGGAGACATCGATGGCGACTGCTCGGTGGAGAGGGGAGAACCGAGTAGATGTGTGGCGGCGCTCGAGTGAAGAGGAAAGGGGCTCGGTGGAGAATTAATAAGAGTGAAAAATTGATATATATTTAACCCAACTTAGGTTACAAATTTCCAACTATAGGTTAATTAATTCAATCAACTCCCACTTAATTGATTTTTTTTCCAAACAGGCTTTATAAAAGCCCATCATTTATATCCCCGTAAACTCCTCTAAATAGATCATATTAAATCCACCAAAAATTCTAAAAATCTCTAAAAATTCTTTTAAACTTATTCCTCGGTCAACACACATTATTATATATATATATATATATATATATATTTAATTGTCGTATTTAACATCTTGTGCTTTTATCTGACTGACAGATGATGCAATTTGATCTACCTGTGTTGATGCATCAGTTATCTATTGGAATTGGTGACTATGGGTCACTTGTTGTTGCGTTTGCAATGTTAGTTGATGCTATTGCAATAATTATTGCATAAGCTCTTTTAGTTCCTGCATTGAGGTATCTATTTGAATGGGAGTAGGAATTTCTTCACTGAAGTCTTGGAATGTACCCCAGGAATTTTACTCGACCTGTTGGAATGACTGTAACCAGGAAGGCATCGAATCATTCTAATATTCAAGTGGCCTCTGGTATGCTGGGGAAGGTTGAGCAATCTTTTGTTGTGTGTCCTCATATATGTGCTGGTGCAAGAAGCACCAGATAATCCTCTAGGGTTTTGATGTTTGACAATATACCAATATCTAGCCATGTTTGACCAAGGGTTAATCCAAACAGAACTTGATGTTTGAAAGTGAGAAATCTAATCAGGTCAATGTTAACCGGATGACTAGCCAAAGTCCAAGTAGGTTAAGGTGACCAGATGCTTGGCAAGGAAAAGTCCTAGCAGGTTAGAGAGAATCGGATGTTAGGCAAGGCAAGGCAAGTCCAAGCAGGTCAAGGTGACTGAATGCTTAGCAAGGGAAAGACCTAGCAGGTTAGTGAGAACCAGATGTTAGGCAAGGAAAAAGTCCAGGCAGGTCAAGGTGACCGGATGCTTGGTCCAGGTAGGTCAAGGTGATCGAATGTCTGGCAAGGGGAGTAGTCTACCGAATGACTAGCAAGTCCAAGCGGGTCTAGAGGATAGGAGGTTTGGCAAAAGGAAATCCTAAGGGGGTGAGCCTTAGGTAGTGAAATCTTGGAGGAAGTCCAAGCAAGAAGCTTAGTAGGTCGGATAGACTTACAAGAGTGCGACTTGATCCTAAGGAATGACCCTTAGGTGGTAAAGTCTTGGAGGAGTGACCTCCAAGCAAAAGGTACGCCTAGTAGGTCAGGTAGAGTTATAGGATTAGGCTAGGGTGCATTCTTATGTTTTGTATGGCTATTTTGCAGGAACCTGGAGATAGAAGCAAAATAGCGAGCAGACAAATGCAATCGGACACAACTAGACCAAGTTTGGAGTAGAATTTGACGTGAGTTGAACCAGACCCGAACCGGTCTGGTTGATCAAAAAACTGGTCTAGTTGATCGAACGGGTTCGGTTGATCGTATGTGGATCCGCAAGTTCAGTTCGGTTGACCAAGTTTGAGTTCGGACTCGAATCAGTGACTTGGCTTGGTTCAATTGACTAGAAAACTTAAGGTAATCGAGATATGTAACATTGAACTTGAATCTGATTTAATTATTTGAAAAGTGTTATTTGTCAAAAATTTAACCTTAATTTACTTAGTATTAGTCAATTGTGTGATTCTGGTTATAAGGTCAAGTTTCTATCTTCTAAATACTTAATTAAGCATGCAAACAACCCCAACATAAAACTTAAGGGATTTAGGCAAAGTAATATCTATGTGATTAACTTAGATAGTTCCTCACTCAAGTGTCACATGACACAACAAGAGGAAACTTGGTTGTGTCATAGGAGACTATCCCTCACTCACTTTAGGAATATCACTAAATTAAATGGCTTAGTTAGATGATTACCAAAATTACTTAACATGGAACAAATAATTTGTAATGCTTGCCAACAAGGAAAACAAACCAAATCAACTCACAAACCAACTAATCAAGGTAAAACTAACTCAATACTTGAATTGTTACACTTAGACTTGTTTGATTCACATGAAATTAAATCAATTAACGGAAGTTTATACTGTTTAGTAATAATCAACGATTGTTCAAGATTCACTTGGGTAAAATTCTTAAGAAACAAAGATGAAATGTTTGAAACTTTTAGTAATTTTTGTAAATAAAGAGAAAATGAAAAAGATTTAAAAATCAAAAGAATTAGGAGTGATAATGGTGGTGAATTTAAAAACTATAGGTTTAATAAATTTTTCCTTGAAAATGATTACCATCACGAATTTTCATGTCCTAAAACACCTCAACAAAATAGAATTATAGAAAGAAAAAATAAAATTCTACCAGAAGCCGCTAGGACAATGCTTAATAAGTACAAACTATCCAATTACTTTTGGGTCGAAGCCATTAGTACAACTTGCTACGTCTAAAATAGAACAACTATAAATAAAAAACATAATAGAACCTCTTATGAAATTTATTACAATAAAATACCCAACATTAAGTATTTTAAAGTATTTAGATGTAATGTATTTATATTAAATCTAAGATAACATTTAGGATATTCACTTAATAGTAGAACCTATAGAGTTTACAATAAGAATACCCTAAGAATTGAGGAAACTAAAATTTGATAAAAATTCTAAAGAACTTAACCAAAATCAAATTCAATATTAACTCATTCAAATCTAAATAATTTAGAAAACTCAAAATTAGTTAATAATAATAAAATAAAATCTGTATTAACTCATTCAAATCTAAATAATATAGAAAATTTGAAATTAATTAATAGTAATAAAATAAAATCCGTATTAAGACATTCAAATCTAAATAATTTAAATTTTTTGAAATTAATTAATAATTATAATAAATCTTATTTGATTAATTCAAATATTAAGATAAATTCAAAGATAAATATTAAAAATTTAGAAATAATTAATCTTAATAAACTTAATCAAGAAAATAGTCAAGTCAATCTAGATTAGATAAAATTAATTATAAACTGGATAAAATCTTTTCTCTATTCAATGATGATAAATCTAATTTGGATAAATCAAATCCAATAAATTCGAATTTAATTAATAATTCAAATAATGAAGACAATTCTAAAATTACAAATTCAATTAATTCACAATTAACTAAATCTCAATATAAATCCGAATTAAATAATTTAGATTTAGATAATTCAACTAATTCAAAATTAATTATTAATCAAGATAATCTTTAAAATAATTTGAACAATTCAAATCCAATTAAATTAAATAATTCTAAATTAAATAATAATCAAGATAAATCTAACCATTCAAATTCTAATCCTAAAAATTTAAATAATTCAGAATTAAATAATGAATTAATTAATCAAGATAATCCTAAAAATAATTTGATCAACTCTAATCCTAAAAATGTATCTACCAAAAATTCGAAATTAAATCTTAAAAAATCAAAAAATAAAACTTTAAATTTTAACAAAATAAATTCACATCCTAAAAATTTATCTACCAAGTTTTATTATATTTCCGCTACATACTAACTCTGATAGAAAGACGAACGAACGATGAAACGAAAAGAAATGAGAGACAAAGTCTTATTCTTTAAAAGGCTGCTTTGAAAAGGCTTAACAATTTTTTCGAGCTTTTAAAAAAAATCTCTTTCTTTTCTTTAAAAAGTTTTCTTATTCTTTTTATCTTGTTACTATTTCTTTCCATTGCACTACTAATCCGAAGACAAAGTCTTAAAAATTATTCTAAGTTTTATTTTTGCAAGAATGTCGATGTCTCATCAAGAAGGGAGAATCATCTACGACCCTCCATCATATGATCAAGACAATTTCAATTACTGGAGGCAAGCAGTGGAATAGTTTGTAGGAAGTGATAGTATCGACAATTGGATAACATTGAAAAAACCTTCTCGAGACTCAGAGGCAAACATAAAGGTAATGAATATTTTAGTTAAAATTTTCCCAAATGAAATCTAGTAGAGATTAGGAAAGTACAAAAATGCCCATGAGCTCTGGACTTGGTTGATTAAGCTTCACGAGGATTCGTAGAAGCTAGAAGACCAAGTTGAATCTAAATCAGAATCTAGATCCGAATCCAAGTTTGAGTACGAGTTATCCTCAAAATCAGACTCAGAAGAACCAAACCAGACCAGATTCATGGCATTCATGGCTAAGAAGGAGTCCCTAAATTAGGGGTTGCGAAAAAGGTCAGTGCAGTTATATATGAAAATATCCCTAGTATGTTGCATGACAAAGTAGTTTCTTTTTGTACTAAATTAGATAATTTGCATGATATATTAGATTTGAAAAATTCAAATTTAATTAAAAATTAATTAATAATAAAACAAAATCAACAACAAGAACAAATTGACTCAAGAATAATAAGAGTAAACCCAAATCATCCAATTGAACAAATATTATGTGACCCATACCTAAGGGTCCAAACTAGGTCAACATTTAGAAACCTAAGTCAAATTGCATTGATATCTACAATTGAACCTAAAATAGTAGAACTGGCCTTACCTGACCTAGATTAAATTATAGTCATGCAAGAAGAATTAGTTGAATTTGAACGAAATAATGTTTGGGACTTAGTATCTTTGCCCAAAGATAAAAAATTTATAGAAACAAAATGGGTATTCAGAAATAAATTAAATGAAAAATGTGAAATAATTAGAAATAAAGCAAGATTAGTAGTTAAAGGGTTCAGTCAAGTAGAGGGACTAGACTACGATGAAACCTATGCCCTGGTAGCTAGACTTGAATCTATTAGAATGTTGCTAGCTTATGCAACACATAAAGGATTCAAGCTCTACCAAATGGATGTTAAATCCGCTTTCTTAAATGGGCTAATCAAGAAAGAGGTTTATGTAGATCAACCACTCAAATTTGAGAACATAGATCATCTTGACCATGTATTCAAGTTAAAGAAAGCATTATATGAACTAAAACAAGCACCTAGGGAATAGTATGAAACATTGTCTACATATCTAATAATTAAAGGATTCAATCAAGGACGTATTGACTCAACTCTTTTTGTAAAAACCCTCGAGTCAGATATCTTTATAGCCCAAGTATATGTAGACGATATAGTTTTGGATCAACAAACTCAAAGTTTTTAAAAGAATTTACAATTCTAATGGAACAAGAATTTGAAATGAGTTTAATAGGGGAATTAACCTTTTTCTTAGGTTTACAAATCAAACAAACCAAAGAAGATAATTATGTATATCAACAAAAATACACAAAAGAATTACTTAGAAAATTTGGAATAGAAAATACTAAGGAAATAAAAACACCAATGACAACTAATATAACCTTAGACAGTGATCCAAATAAAAATCAATTGACATTAAATACTATAGAAGTGTCATAAGTAGCTTACTATATCTAACTACAAGCCGACCCGACATTTTATTTATGGTTAGTATGTGCATAAGATATCAAACCCGTGTTAAGGAATCTTGCCTAACTAATATTAAAAGAATCTTTAGATACCTAAAAGACACAATTAATGTAGGAATGTGTTACTCTAGGATAACTAATTTTGGCCTTATAGGATTTTCTGACTCAGATTATGCCAACTGTAAATTGGATAGAAAAGTACAAGTGGTGTATGCCAATTGCTTGGACCATCACTTGTTAGCTGGTTTAGTAGAAAATAACACTGTGGTCTTTATCTACTACTGAGGCAGAATACATAGCAATGAGTGAATATGTAGTACAATTATTATGGATGATGAACACATTAAAGGACTTTAACTTAGATTATAAGAATGTAAAAAAAATTGTTGATAACATAAGTTCAATTAACTTAATCAAAAATTCGGTGCATCATTCAAGAACAAAACATATAGAGATTAGATATCACTTTGTTAGGGATCACGTGGCCAAAGGAGATGTTGAACTCAACTATGTTGAGTCCAAATCAAATTTAGCTGATATTTTCACTAAACCACTATTGAAATATGAATTTAGCAATTTACAATGACAACTACGAATATGCGTGATAGAATAGAACTCAATACATTTTTTTTCACATGCATTTTTTTAACAATATTGAATCATGAACATTTTCATATTCTTGCTAACATTGTTTATTACTTTTTTACTTATAAAATTTATATATATATATATATATATATTTTAAAAAACAACAAACAACTTGGACTTAGCCTAGGTCAGACTTCTAGAATCCATGTTCCCATAGATTTAGAAGCCTTGACATCTCCAAGCACCTAGGAATTACCTTGTTTGTGTATTGAGAAACTTAGACTGGTGTGAGATGTATAGGGTGTACCCCAAATTCCAAATGTAGAGCAAGTGCATCGACATGAACCAAAAGGTTTTTTTTTTCTTTTTTGCAAAAACCAACCACTTGTGGCTAACTTCTTCAACGACTTAATGATCTTTTATATCATTCAAGCCAGAAGAAGTTAGACATGTACCCAAGGACAATTTTTTAGATAAATGTTTATTTTCAAAGTAAAGTTTTCTTTTAAAAAAAAAGATATTCGGACGAAGGCGCCCCAGTTATTCTGAGGCACCCTCAGCCTCTCGAACTAAGGTGCTCCCAAAAATTAGAGGTTCCTCATACAAAGGCAGCAAAAATCTAGCCAAAACACATTCGAGCCGCCTCTGACCATCTGAGGTGCCCCTAGTCCAAATGATTTGAGGTACTCTCAGACAACGGAGGCGCCCCGAATACGTTTATATATACACCAGGAACAGAAAGCTCCAGGCACTTTCAACGTCCTCTAAATCTAGTTTTTCCCTTTTTCGTGTGTCCGTTTCATAGTTTAGCCGTCCAAGTCATCATTTCTGATACAATGCCTCCTAGGTAACCCCTAAACTCAAACCTTTTATTTAAAGCAACATTTTTTTAAAAAATTTAAATACATATATTTATTTAGGAAAAAGTGGACTCTTAACCCGCCTACTATTGCTACTGATGGCATTCCTTCTAGTGATAGTCTTTTTCCTACAGAGTAGCTAGGATTAGATTTACCACTCATATATACATTCCACTATACATTGCATGAGCATCATCGAGATTATCAACTACTACCGTCTTGACCGACTAGTGTATTATAACCACTCGGTTAACATAGCACTATGCGCCCAGTTATATAATAATTTAGTCAAGGTCGACAACATCACCTACTCTACTAGAGTAGCTAGGAGAGATCTCACATTTTCCCATACAGTCTTGATTCAACACTTCAGACTTAGACCCTCAACTTGATCATTTATGTGTACCCTCAAAGGGAGTTGCCTTTCGGTGAGCCCTACTCCCACATCACTTTAAACACCATTCATTTGTATTTTTTTTTGGGGAGGAGAGGGTTCCCATAGTGACTGATTTCATATCACTCTCACTAAGGGTATAGGATTATATCCTATATAGAGTCTTGATTACATGCATCTTGTCAGTGTCATCTAGGGATACCACTATGATACATCCATCTCATTCATTTTTTCTTTTTGCACTATGTTAGCGACTAGATATAGATATAACTTTACATTTGTTTCATAACATCATCCACTCATCTAACATCATCACTCGTAAGAGGATCCACATGCCTTATTGCCACATTTTGACATCCTTATTTGAGGCATTAGGGATAGACACCACACAAGGGACATCCACTCCCCTGAGTGAGTATGACATCTTTGGGTATAAGCAGTTATCCTTAGCTCAGGTAGAGGTTGATGCTCAAGGGGGGACTATCTTGGAAGGGGGTGCTTCACCACCTGCATTAGTCGAGGAGGATGAGATGCTAGATTGTACCTTCATCGATTTACTTGCCTTTACCTCGCCTACCACTACCCCAACTTTGGAGGAGAGAGTCTCTAGGCTGGAGGAGTCATCATCTCGTATAGAGCAGTAGATATCCAGTCTCCATGCGAAAGTCACTACCGACTTTCAAAGGATGGAGGATCTCATCCGATCATTGAGCTTGACTCACCCTCCTCCACCACCCCTAGCTGACGAGTCTTAGCCTTTATATCTATTTCTTTGGACTTGTATATGGTTGCAGTTTGACTGCTTGTTTATTTGGTTGCATTCTCACTTCTTGGTTATTTTGACTTTCCATGTTTGACTTATGCTTTTGGATAAGTAGTGATCATGCTTGGTGCTTTATTTGCTATCTATTTATATATACTTTGCTTGTTGAGATTTTGATGTATGTCAAAGGGGGAGGATAAGGGTTAAAAATAAAATCATTAGCTAAGTAATCATGTTTATTTATTTAGTCAAATCAACATTATTTTCCTAACTGTAACCCGAGTTGTAATTACATCAAAAAGGGGGAGATTGTTGGTGTAGTTAGCACTCATAATCAAACTCAGGTTTTGATGTATGACAAATGGTTAAAGTTAGATTATGTGTTTTCTAATCTATGGATTAAGTGTGCAAACTATAAGACTTGACTGGTCTAGAGGACCAGACACCAGGATGAAACCCAGTTAGGTCAGAGGACCAAATAACTAGCAGGAAACCTAGATAGGTTAGAGAGAACCAGATATCTGGAAAGAAGTCCAGTCGGGTTAGCAGGACTAGATGACTGGCTGAAATCCAGATGAGACATCTGGTAGGAAGTCCTGGTGGGTCAGGAGATCAGACGTCAAGTAAAGTCACTCTGCAAATGGTAAGTAAGGTAAGCAACTGGAGGAGAGAGATCTAGTGAGGTCGAGTCCTAGTAGAGACTTAGGCGGTGATCCAACTTAGATCCAACCTAGAAGCCTAAGCTAAGATCAGACTAGATCCTAGATAGGATCTAAGTCACTCTATTATCATGCATTTGCTTATTAGTTTAACTCGGTGTTGTAGGAACATATTATTTTTTCTCGAGCTAACATGTGTTGCAGGAACTTAAAGTGAAAAAGTCAAGTGGGATGAACAGTACTCTAGGCGCCTCAAATGGCTGGAGGCGCCCTAGGTGGATGGAGGCACCCTGGAGTTGCACATTGGAGGCACCTTAGATCATTGGAGGCACCTGGGAGAGGATAAAAACCGACGTCTTCGGATCAGATAAGCATGCATGGAGGTGCCCCAGATGACTGGAGGCGCCCCCAATACCCTATAAAAGAACATTTTGACCGAACAACAAAGGCATCAATTCTCATTTTCGATTCCGCTTTCAATTCTGCTGCTCCTTTACTCTGCATCTATCGTGCTGCAATTTTTCTGCGGCAAAATCAAGTCTAAGCAATCACCGCATTTGAGATCTTCACATAGACAACTATCCCAACATCGTGCTTCTCAACCAGGATCTACTAATTGTGTTGGGTAACGATTTGTTTTTGTTATTTACTATTCTTGCATAAGGAAGTGTAGAATTGTTACACTTTCTTCATTTTTGTATCCGATCTTTCTCTCCAAAGGTTCTTCGGAGTGAATCTTAGTGGATTCTCCATCGAAAATATTCCAAGGGGGCTTGGGCCTTAGAGTAGTAGTCATTGAGCTATGAACCAAGTAATCAAACGTGTACTATCATTTTGTTCTTTTTATTTGTCTTCAGCTACACACTCTTTTGACAAGTTTTATTTTAAAAAGACGAAAAATAAGTTTTTAAAATACATGTGATTCACCCATCCCTCTCACGTGCATACAATCCTACAATAACGTCATATTTTGAGTTAGTATATATTTTCTATTTTTTGTATTTCTCATGTCATAAATTATTTGTGTTATAATTTATTTTTTGTATGGTAGGAATTTTTAAAACTTAAATTCTAAAATGTCAACACATGAGTTTGATCACTTCTGCAATGAAGAATTTGCACTATAGTTCAAAACATATGTATGTAGACATCTGTAATGGGCGATAGCTAAAGAAATGCATTGGTTACAAACGTTGGAGTTATACATCATCTCGAATAAAGAAGGGATGCAACTGCTACTGGAGCGAAATGTCTTTCTTCTTCCTTCTCTATATATAAGGTAGACATTTCAGCAAACAAGGTATGTGCAATATACTTGATATTGTAATTCTCCTACTATTCTCCGTTTTGTTGCTATGTTCTCTTCTCCAATTTTGACTTAAGCATCGGAGGGGCCATGCCAAGGCTCACCTTGGTCCCCTTTCTGATCTCTTATTAATCGTTTTTGCTCTACACCAACTTGCTAGATGAAGACTCGACTCGATGGAAGCCAGTCTGATTGAAGTCGACCTGATTAAAGCCGATCCATTTGAAGAGTTAGATCCAGTAGCACGTAATGAAAGTCAACAAAGGACAATCTAGTGGGAGTTGACCCATCCCTCGATCTCAAACTAGATCATTTTGGCACCATTTGTGGAAAATTCGACGCCTCCTCCGAGGAATCCTAGGGAAGGTAGATTTTATTAAACCAAAAGAGAGAAGGGTGACTCGGCATACTATTCCCTTCTCTCAGGAGATTCTGACTAAAGAACTATCGAGCAAATTCTAACAGCTCCAAATTAGTGAGTAGGCAGGATTTGTAGACCTAGAGGACCATTTGGGTCGCTTCGAAAAATGCTACCCTCTTGTACCAATACTTTGATGGGATGAAATATAGTGTTTTTCTGATGACTCTAATAGGGTTGGGTCAGCTGGCTACCACTGAACTCCATATTGTCTTTTGAAGAATTTAGTATCATATTCCTACATTTTGCAAGTAGTAAGTGATATCATAAGACTTTTTAAAGTCTTTTTGACATGAAGCAGCAAAATTGAGAAACCTTACGGGATTATATTGGTCGTTTCTGTTGGTGCAATTTGCACTACAAGTCAAACCCTAAGGTTTTGATGTATGACCAAAGGTTAAAGTTAGACGGTTGTGTTTAACACAATTGAGCTAAGTGTGCAGGGTTTACTAACTTGACGAATCTAGAGGGCCAGACACCAGGCAGA
>JBBUKS010508507.1:0-13647 GCA_038050645.1 Hedychium gardnerianum | reverse complement strand
CTCATTAGAATCATGCTAAGATACCGGTAGGAATCCATAGCTATCTATTTGGTCAATGATTTTTTCACTTGACTTAATTGTTAGCGAAAGTTTTCTGACTACAACATTTTGTAGAAATTTTTTCTTATTTCGCTTGAAAGGGTGTTAAACTGGTAAAAATTTATAGTGATTATCAAATCAAAATACATTCCCACTGCAAGGTAATGAAAATGCATTATACTCTGTCATGCAATGTGGACATACTAATTTACAAACTGTACTCCATCCCGACAACATTGAGTATGGTGAAAAATCACTGATCGTCCATAATGAGACAACATGTAATGTAAAATTAGTTTTACTTGTAATATTATAAGTCACCGACCCTACATTTCATAATTCATTCAGCTCAATAATCAGAGGTTGCAAGAAAACATCTATCTTTTCTTCAAGATTAGTTGGACCAGGAATAAACACAGTAAGGAACACGAATTCCTCTTTCATGCACATCCATGGCGGTAAGTTATACGTTGTTAATATAATTGGCCAAGATGAATATTACTGTCCCGACTGACCAAATGGATGAAATCCATCTGCGAAAAGTCTCAATCTCATATTACGTGGTTTCATTGTAAAGAAGAAAAATATAGTATCAAGATGTTTTCATGCAGACGAGTCACAAGGATAACACATTATACCTCCTTCGTGCACATGCTCATGATGTCACCTCATGTGGCAAACTGTTGCGGCAGATGCATACAATCGTTGAAATCTAGCAATTAATGTAAAGTAATATATAACTCTCCATACAATATTTTTCTTCTTCTTCTGCCCTGGTATGCGAATACGTTACTTATAACAAGGGTGAGTACAAATTCTGCATTCATTCAATTCACTATCTTCATTCTAAAATATAATGCAGTTGTTTATATAACAATCAATCTTCTTTATAGGCGTTTATCTAAACCCCTCACCAATTTCTTTGTATTGTAGAAACTATCAGTCACTAGGTGATCATCAAGGAGAAACTCTGATATCAATTGACAAATATCATCGTAACATCGTTCTAAGAAATGATGTTCTACCTTGATGTTCAATAATCTTGCAGTGACTGAAAGTTGGGAATGAATAGATGAAATGTCTTCTCACACTTCTCTTTCACTAGCCTTTAGCATGTCATATAGTTGTTGAACTTCAAGTGTTAGTTCTTCATCTACATTGGAATGATCAACTGTATTCATCGCGTCGTAAATCATTGATTGCATTGCATTGCATTCTCATTAGATGATGATTCCCCTAAAACAGTTGTGTCAAATGAAGAAGCAACCCAAGCACCAATTGAATAAGAAAAATAAAGCTCTTCATGATAGTACCAGTTGTAGTAATCTGGTACAAAGTCATTTCTACATATATGTATTTTCGTGGTATCTTCATCACGTAAAGATGTATTTTTACATTTATAATAATTACATGGACAATGCAACTAAGAATCATTCATATATTTTGGATGACTCTTAGTAAAGTTCATGAAATGTTCAACTCCAGCAAAAAAAATCATCTTAGATAAATCTATTATCTAATCTATTGAACATTCAAGCTTTGTTCATGGACATTATATCTTAATAAGAATAAAATGTCAAACATTACCAAAACAAAGACAAAACTAAGTATTGTTAGGACCAAAGGAATTTAAATATCTCCACAATAGTATGATATTGTCCACTTTGGGCCTAAGCCCTCATGATTTTACTCTTGGGCTTTATCCAAAAGGTCTCATATCAATGGAGATATCTTTCCCTTATAAACTCATGATCATTCCCATGTGTTTTCAATGTAGGACTTTGTTTGCAACCTTGCAATCCCAACAATCCCCCCCCATCCTCGACCCACCAGGACTTCATGTCCCTCGGTCCACCCAACCTACTAGCACTTTCTTGCCTAGCTGCAACTAGGACTTCTCTGCCTGGTGTCAGGTCCTCTTAATCCAGACACGGGAGCCCATACTTCCTTTGTTTAAGGTCAATATTCTCCTCACATGGCTCGATTAGACCATAGCTCTTGTGCACAGTCGGTGGTTAGACCTTCTGGCAGTCCGGGCTCTGATACCAATTGTTAGAATTGAAGGAATTTAGATATCTCCACAATAGTATGATATTGTCCACTTTGAGCCTAGGCCCTCATGGTTTTACTCTTGGGCTCTACCCAAAAGGCCTCATACTAATGGAGAGATTTTTCCCTTATAAGCCCATGATCTTTCCCATGTGTTTTCAATGTGGGACTTTGTTTGTAACCTTACAACCCCAACATATCCGACCTTAAGTTCGGTAATCGATTGGCTCTTTATGTAATCGATTGATGAACATCAATCGATCACCCAATCGATTTGAAACCCTATTGTTCGCAAATCAGGTTCAGTAATTGATTAATCTCTTATGTTAATCCATTGGTGAACACCAATCGATTGACTCCTTATGGTAATTGATTTGTGAACACCAATCGAACACCAATCAATTACCCAATCGATTCCAGTCCTTTCTGTATGTAATTCTGGGCATCCTAATCGATTGAGACTTATGGTAACCGATTGGTTAACACCAATCGATCACCCAATCGATTTAAGAGCTTTATGTGCCCAAAATCACGATTACCAATCGATTGGTATCAGAAAACCTGATTTCTGAATCAATTTTCTAGCTCAAAAAATCCTAAAATTCCATCGTAATTTGTGTTCTTCATGGACAATGTGAAAAACTCAAAATCCAGGTTATATCCTAGGGTTTTCCATTGTTACATTCGACGAATATACATCGATTCGCTCATCCATATGGAATTGAATGCAAAATCGATGTATATTTCCAAATTGTCGAAAAACCTTATGCCTTAAAAAAATTGACGACAAGTCAATCCTAAGCTCTGATATTAATTGTTAGAGATTATTGTCAACATGGAACTTAATCTATATGCATCAATAATCACAAAATCTAGCTATCATTAATATTCAAGGCCAAAAACCGAAATCTGAATTCGATACAACGACAAACCAAATGTTGACCTGAGTCCATAGCTAATGTTATTGTGTCTCTTACTTGTCGTCGGAGTTCCTGTAAGCGCGGAATGACCTTCTACAAGAGTGGGCGGCAATTCGAAGTCCTTCTCAATGGGGAAGAGAGAAGGAAGATGAAGAAGTTCTTTCTTTCTTGATTTCTCAAGATGTCAAGATGTCCTCAAATGAAATAGTTTCTTCTCTTATATGCCTTGGGCCCCCTATAGGGATCATCCACATAAAAGGTTCATTCATCATTAACAACCCATTAATGTTAATGAACCAGGCTATTGGATCTACATTCATTAATTCAAATCCTCTTTATATGCATTAAGCATTAGATCACTTAATTGGGATTTAGATCATTGATAGCAATTAGTTATGTGTGTGTCAATCAAGTGTAAATCCATTTTATGAAGACCAAGTTTATTCATGTAAACTTAATTGGATTAGGTCCATATAACTTAATCCTACATCTTTCCCAAAGTTACTGCTGAAGTTGGTGTTATGCAAGTGGATCTAAGTGATCAAGATGATTTTGATGTTTAGACAAATATTTTAAGTTAGGATCAAATTTCTATTTGATAGGTGTATGAAGTTGTGTAGAACTAGATGTAGATATACATGGAGATTTGACGTGGCCAAGAGAGCCAATGACTCAATGGCTCGAGGTCTATGAAGATCGGAGAAAAATGAAGTGCATGTCTGAGGGATTACAAAATAAGATGCATTGAAGTGTAACTAAGCCAGAAGAGGCAGATTATATAGGTGAAGACGTCAAGGATGTCACGGGGAGATTGAGAGCTTAAGTGTGTTTGAGGAACGAATAGCCTGATGAGAAATGTCCTCGAGGCAAGGGAAACTCCTTGGTGATTTTAGAGTTCAGAGAAGATGTACGTGATTGATAGTCTCAACTTAGGTTGACTCAAACATATCAATCGATTGATGGTTCCATCAATTGATAGCTGAGTTGACTAAGTAGTCAACTCAAGTATTTGAGTCAGGGAATTGTTTGGGGCTGTGATTGATGTTAGTCAATTGATGAGGCAGATTAGTCATGTAATCGACTTAAGTTGATCAATTAATGAATAAAATATTTTTATTCATGACTAAATGGATTGAATAGTCGATTGATCGAGGATTAATTGGCTGATGACCATATCCACGTAATTGGTGTCAAAGTAGAGAAGCTAAAGAGAGTTATTGATAAAAAAAGATTGTGAGGTAATAGTTGGATTGACTAATGAATATAGTATATAGTCTAGTAATGGAGTATTCCAGCCGACTGATCAATGTTAGTACTATAGAACGGTCATGAACAAGTGAAACTGGAAGGAGGCTATAAAAAGCAGTCAAGGAACACATTTGAAGGCTAACGTTCCAAGCTATACTTGTTAATCTGAGCCTTATTGTACACTCCCTGCTTTCGAACTTAAATTGTAATCAATCCAAGAACTTGTAAGTGGTTTCTCATCCTCTAAAAATTATTTAAGAAAGAGAAAGAGTGATCCACCAACAAATTGTCGACCCATGCTACTATTAGAAAATTGAATGAAAAAATGAATGGAAAAAAGACTCCAATGTGTATAAGAATTTAATCTCACATTAAAAGTTTTATGACTTTGAGACTGATTTATATTGAATTACAATTCTTGGTATTGTGAACATGTATAGGAAAGAGGCTCTCTCTCATACACGTGCTTGTAGAGAGGTGTAAATCCAAAGCACGGATTGCACTAAACTTAGTTAATTTGTGTGTGAGCGCGACTTGTACATGTCAAATGTCGAACTTTTTTTCCCTCAAATAGAATGGTTAAGCCTAAAAATAAACAAACATTACTCCCTAGTTATTTGACGATCGATTATAAATTGATCTCCTGATTTAACTTTCTTCGTATAACTTGAAGATGAACGGTAAAAAGTACATATGAATGTAATCATATTTTACTCTAATTCTCTCTCTTAACTTGCATTTTGGGACACTATATCAAGAGGTACTTTTTTAATGTGTAAACTTTACAAAAACCCTAATAATGTCTTGAATATATTCTTATGAATCCTTTTACCTAACATGTATATGAAGTTGTCTCTCATTCAAAGTTATATCTTAGTAGATTGCAACATTGTAACATCAATTCCTATAAGCAAAATAAAATTTAAATAGATGACTAAAAAAGTAATTGTTTCTTCATCATTAATTTTGGTTGCCAGCTTGAGCTCTGTCTTTTTATACTTTGTTCTTCGTAGTCACTCTTACTCATCCTCCATTTCCCTTTTTTTTAAAGTTGTTATCAAATATTCAACCTATCTCGATTAATTTTAAACATGATCGACTTAATTTTATAAAAATTTCTCACTAACCACTACTTCATTTCCCTTTCTATCTCAACCTAATAACGTTGGAAGCATTATCTAACTCATATTAATTGTTTCAAATAGGTAAGGTAAGCTAGCTCACAAAAGGAGCCATATTTGATTTGACAATTCAATTATCAAAATAACTCACTGGATTTTTAATTTTTTCATTAAAAAAATCATTGTGCTAAAATAAATACACCCCATAATTTACTTCCTCTTAAAGAATATGCTGTCGAATAAATGATTTTATCATGGTATCCCAGACATCTACGTGCGACAGGCATTGTTGAGCAAACCTCCAAACCTATATATTAATCTTATTATGGGAATTTTAAATAAGCCTGTGCATGTAACGACATTACAATTCAATCTTAAACTTGTAGAACTGCTTTTAATAAATACAAGAAATTATTTTTAAAACCAAATCCAATAATCAATTTAAATCTACTAAAAAGTTTGCATCTTTTACTTGATATCTTCAAGTACTACAAATGAAAATTAAATGCTTCACCACAAAAAAGTGACAACCATGTAACATATAAAAGCTAATCTATCTTGGATATTAATTTAAAGTCTAATTTAACGTTGGCCGGGTATTAAAATTTGATCAACATTTAACTTGAATAAAATTGCACTCAACAACTCGGCTTATCAACGTCAACATCACCTGAGCACATTCAGAACAAACTAGGAAATTTCAATTGTACCATCAGAAAGAAAATTAGTCTCTACTTAAATGATGATATGTAATAAGTTCGATGACATGTCCAGAACCACAAATGGACTAACATGTTTAAAGCTGAGACCAAGATCGTATTCTGTATGGAGCGACTTCAAACAAGCTACTCCACCTCCGCCAAGTAATCATCAATTTCAGCTGGAGTCAATACTCTGCGATCCAAGACCAAACATGATTAGCATAAAACCCTCTCATTTAAGTTACAGGTTGATAAGGATTTCAAGATGGATTTCATCCAACATTATAAAACAACTGACTCTTATGGATCAGATTGTACGACGTGATGCAGTGCAAGTCGAACAGTTTGATCCAGTATTATGCATGAACCAAAAGAGGAAAAAACAAGCTCTCAGATTGCAGGGTTTAGGGTTCATCAATTTGGTGCCTGAGCCTAGAAACGCAAAACGCCTCGAGCATTGTGTCATGGCATCAGTATAGGGAGGGCAAACATGTTTTTGAAAATCATACTTTATCAACCATGTAAATATTTACATTCTATTATTAAAATTGATAAAGATTTTATAAAATTTGAAAATAGAAGGGATGCTTGTAAAAATACAAGTAATTCGCTAAGTACAACATCAATCAAGCTTGATCCCATTAGATGGGGTTGGCTATATGGATCCTTCTACACCATAGGTTCTATTCCCTACTATATCATCATTTATATTTAACTAAATTTTATCTTATTTTATTATTATTAATCAAGTCTTTTTTTATCTTCCTCTTTCTCGTTTGATATGCATATTTATCATAGTTTCACATCGTCTAACTAGAACATTTATTGGTCGTCTAAGTACACGTTCGTACTATCTTAAATGTGTCACCCGAAGTTTTCCCTCAACAGGTGCATTTTTATTTTTTATCGTGTTCATCTTTGTATGTCCGCACATCCACCTTAACATCCTCATCTCTGCAAATCTCATCTTTTGTTCATGTACTCGAGTCATAGCCTAACATTCAGCTACATATAACATTGCATGTCTAACAACCGTTTTGTAAAATTTTCCTTCAAGTCTTAGAAGTACTTTACGATCACAAAGAACACCTGACACTCTTCGTCATTTTAATCATCCCGTTTATATTCTATGTAAGACATCTCTCAATCCCTTCATCCTTTTATAAAAATGATCATAAATACTTAAATCTCTAAGTCACTAAAAACAAGTAACCTTTAATAATCCAAAATTATGTCATTGAACGTCTTAAATAAAGCACCTGAATTTTCTGTCAGCGCTGATAATTCCAATTTCAATATTCTTGCTAGAGATTTGTCCTTGAAACCTGGAAGGTTTACCCAAAATTTTGTAAACATAATGATCACAAGATTAATGAGCTTGAAAACAAAATGAGAATGGCCACAGAAAATACCCTTCTTTGAGAGTCAATATGGCAGTGTGAACAGCGTCATCAAGCTCCATATCTTCAGTATACCTTCAGGGGGAAAAATTAAACCAATGCCTTAAAAAGAGCATGAAATAAGTATGCTCAAAAGTGCATATCCCATTCCTAAGAAAGAGTTAAATTTATGTCAAAACAACAATACATACAACAATATAAACAAAGATAGTGCACATTAAATATTCATTATAGGATGGTGACATGCACATAACATTCAAAAGAATAACCTTAAGTCAAAACGAATATCAGTTTAAACATGCACAAGTTATACACTAACGCTGATGAACCATGGGATACATTAAACCACATATCCAATAGCTAGCTCACATGGGGAAAACCATGAAATCTCTAAGGATACAGGAGAAAGGAAATAATTAGAAAATTGAATGATCTTGGTTAATGCAGTGACTATTGTATTGACCCAGAAAACTGATATCATGTCGTGGTCCACAATACACAATTAGTATACGCACCCAATCGCGTGAACTATGAAATTGCTCAAGACTGCAAGAGAAAACCATGAGTTTAGAACTGTTCTGTTCACTTGTGCCTGTAGCTCAAGTAAAACCACTAGATTAACATTTAATTCTAAAGACTATAATGCTCACTAGAATCTATTGAGCAATCATCACAAGAATACCATTGTTTAAAGGACAAAGGAAAAAATCATACATTTAAAAAACTATAAAGGCTATGCTACAAGACAAATCTTTAGGTCTTATAGATTTCAGCTTCTCTTTAACAGCCTAAGCATACACATTCAGATAAATGGAGATGCACCATTTTTCCCTCTCCTCTTTTCAATTGGTAAGGGAAGGAATTGTGAAAGAAGAGTAACAACTAAAACTTCAATCATTGTTTCTAATTCTGTAAATATAATTGATGAAAGAAACACCAGTCCTGATTGATATCTATCAGTAGCAACCCTTGTTCAAATTTTCTATTTTCTAAGTAGAGAAGCAGACAAATCAATCAAAGTATCAACCTCATGGTTTTTATGACATAAGTACCATGCTGGATGATGGCAAACTCACATATAGAGCTGCCTATTGTCATCGTAATAGTTGACAATTTGATATGGTGTGTACAACTATTGGTGTTAATTTGGCAAATAGCTTAGCACATGTAGAGGATCAAATCGAAGCATTTTGTACCATGTTAATATTGTAACAAAGTAGATTATGGCTACCAAGTGTCAACATAATGTGGATAACTGATAGCAATAACAAGGACAAACTTGAAACAACTTAGCCAACATTAGGTAGTGATTACCTCTTCTCAAGAAATGTCTTAGCATTAGAAACATTTTTCCCCATTGCTGACGCCTTCCAAGAGAAGTATGAGCCAGATGGATCAACCTGTCAAAAGAAAGTTGGTTGATCAAAGTTCAGTGCACTGCATTTTATTGTTTATTATTACTTTAAATATGACCAAGTAATCATTCATAGTTTTTGAAAACTAATACTTGAACAAGCACATGATCTTACACGAGAAAATAAACAAAGATAATTCTGATTTATCGATTTAGCCATATACCCATTAATAGCAATGACTAAACATGCCCATGGCAGATATAATGCAGTTCATTTTACCCATAAGAAAAATTATATCTAGACTAGAGCAACCGATAAAGTAGAGTATATTCAAAATTAGTGGTGGGCAAAACCCCCAAAATGTCTCACCCAATCAGGAAAATTGAATCAACTCAAATTAAAAAAAAAAATCTCAATTTGGTTTTGAATATTGCAGAACAAGGGCCTGGGATCAAGCTTTTGGGTTTTATATAACCTGAGCTGAAAAAATTCAGGTTAGGGGACTTCCAAATTCTCTGAAATAAAATCCAGGTCAGGTTTTTCTTGAAACCAGACCTAACAGAACCCATGCTCACCCTTGTTTATTCACTAGAATGACATGTTTAAAAAACACAACTAACTGCATACAAAGCAAAAGCATACCTGATACAACTGTGGCCCATTATCATCATATCCAGCAACCAGAAGAGAAACTCCAAATGGCCTTACACCACTAGAATCAGCAAGAAATCAGAAAGAGGAAGATGGACAGAAGTTAACAGCTTATCTAAATCCAAAGTAAGTGATTAGTTAGTTTGATTTTAAAATCCCCCATGAATATCATATACCTTATAGCATAGCTCACATCATGTCAAACCCTTTAGCAATGTATCTGAGAGATATGAACAGCTACATAACCAGAAAAGTGAGGATAATAAAATTCACATTGAACTAACCGAGTAAGGCACCCCACAATTATCCAAAGATCTTTTATTTGAGAAGCACTATATCACAGCAGTGATCATACAGTTCAATGTGTTAAAACAAAGTCCCAAAAAAGGTACCAACTTAGTGCATTGTGGAAGTATTAGTGCCATGCAAGAATCAGTTTATTCAGTGAATCCTAATCTTGCCCCTTCTTTCTATCATCACATGTGCATGGCCTAAGCACGGAAGTGAAGTTAGGTTGCATAGTGCAGATAAAACATAAGATGTAGAAATGGTACCCAGATTGTGTAAACTCCTGCATAACAGCTGCAGTTTCTCTTACTAGTTGCGTTACTGGGATAGGCTCCTGCATAATTAAATATTTATCAAGGTGTAAGTCAGTGAAAAGATCTTAAACTATATGAAATTGAAACATAAAAAGTGGAGTGGCATTGATTGTCCAAAACTAACCTTAATAGTAATATAGATGTACAGAAATATATGGACTTTGATGTTGGATTAAAGCTATCATCAAGACTATTTTGAAAACAAAAAACAATCTTCCAAAATGTATTTTGTTTTACAAATCAGAATAACTACAGATGGAAATAAAATAAAAAAATCTAAAAACATCAAGTGCTATGGCACTACTTAAAATCCAAGGTTTCAAATATACCGAATTTTTGTAACCAATGTCAAATATGAACAGCCAGGTTTCAAGCAAAAAGATTTTCAACAAAATGAGGCCTTGCATTAAGGGGTACCTTGTATAACCGAAAATATTGTTGTGCTTGCTTTCTGCTTTTTCTTACTAGAACACGAGAATCTGGGCCCATTCCACTGCAATAGACAACAGAAGAAAATCTGATGTATGAGAAAGAAAGAACGAAAGAAAATAAAATCAAAGGAAAAGAAGTGGCATGTTTAGTCTTGGTAACAACTGCAAATGAATGTTGAATGTTGTGCACAACTTTTCATGTCGTGTTCAAAGCTGTGCACAATTTACAACTAACTGCAGACGAAGCATGAGTATTAAAGAAGAACAGCCAAGATAAACACCCTAAAATAAAATAAAATAAAAAGAGAAAAGAGCAAAATGGATCACTTACCTATAAACAACCCCGATATTAGTTGTCATAAGCTGAATCTTTTGCACCTACAATTCAATTTAGAGAAACAAATTTGTTAGCTACAGATTACAATGATGCAACATCAAAATATACTATACATAAAACAAAATTGATGATTAATTGAGCTGAAACTTGAAAAGAAAAGCTGTGAAAGAACAAATAAATCAAATCAATGTGATAATGGATTGCTCGTGAAATCATCAAATATCAAACTCAGAAAGTTAATCCAACATAAGAAACTTATATAAATATTCAATTCTTTACATTTTAATTATCAAAACTTCTTTGCATAGCACACAATTAGATGATTTTTACAACACTTATATTTAAGGTTTCATTTCTGTTTCTATGAACCCAGTTCTGTATAAATAACTTTATTGTCAACTTTAACATGATAACTCAATATTTGAGTTAACAATGAACTGTTAGAATTCTACTGAATATCCTAGAACCCATGTTAACTGTGTTATTAGTATATGCGCACATAGACATTATGAAAATCTTACAACCTTGCTCGCTTTGGAATAGTAATAGCATCCTACAAGCAGATTCAAAACTCCAAGTCACATATATTAAATATGCTAGATAGCAGTAGCGACTTCTGGTATTTTTATCATACAGATTTTTCTAAAGCCTTTCTGCTCTAAAAATGCATATATATATATATATATATATATATCGGCACTGGAATAGGGAAATTTTTACAACTGAAAACCACTAAAACCTTTTGATGTGTGTAAACAATAAATGCAATTCATCCACCATGGCAAAACTACCACTAGAGTTATGAGCCTTGAGATTTGAACAAAAAGCCTAATAATACATTGTCAAATACACTAAGATCAAATAGAAGAAACGCACCTCCCAGAATGTATCAACTTGCAAATGAAGAAATCATAATATTCAAGGGAAAAGAATAGCTAAGTGGTAGATACTTACTGACGTTTCATCCACCAAACTGGAAGGAAGTTTCTTCTCGGTAGCTATGACAACACCATTGGCCGCTGCAGTCATCACACACAAAATGCATGAACTCCTTCCGAATTCAAACAAACACGATAACAGCGATATAAATCGGTTCTTTCAGAAAAATTATTCTGCAATCAGAATGGAATTTTTTCCATACGACCCCTCATATTCAACCATCTTAAGTTGAAAAAAAAATAGTTTTTTTTCTGAGGAAGGATCTACCAAACTAGAGCGTATATCACCTTTGATACCAAGCGAAGTCTGGCCGGATCCAACTGCCATTAAGGCGTGTTCGATCTGAACTAACTTCCCGGACGGGCTGCGTGCCGAAAGATAAAGAAAAATATAAACGAATCCATGAAGATAGAATCGCAAGGGGTTTTGAAGCATGTAGTGTCTCGAGAAAGAAAGGTAGGATGCAACAGCATACCTGAAGGTGGTGAGCGAGAAGGAGTACTGGCTGTCACCCATCTCCGGCGATCTGATTAAACTGCGAACAAAGATTGGCGAACCGATCTGAGCCTCGGCGATGAAATAGAATCGCAATGGTGAACCCCTGTCCAAGAAACCCAAAGGGTAGTTTGGGAATCCTACGGAATAGAATTGCACTCAACGTCGCACTGGTACCGAAATTTCAAAATAACTAAATATATATCTAAATTTTAAAACTATTAAACCATATTATTATACTTGTCACATCCCGAAAATATATTTATTCATTAAAAAATAAACAATACCTTTTTTATAACAATCATAAATTCCTAATATATAATTATAAAATAGATACATATAGATATCTTATTCGAATATTCACAACTACGTAGTATATAAATGATAAAAATACTCTATCCATGTATGTACAATCAAGTAGTGTATAAATGATAGAACTAAACAACATAAATAGTAAAAAAATAATTTACACGATCAGAAAATCAAAATATATAATTTGCGAGTCAATTCAACTTAACACTCCGAAATACATAACTAAATAGAGTAACAATAACAAAATACAACTTAAATATTACAATGTCATAAATTAAATAAATGTGGAAGCTAAAGCAAACCGAATGAAACAGAAATATTTTGAGGCTCGATGTGAAAGGGACGGCACGGGCAGCATCCTCCAAGCGACTCAATCAACATATACCTACTAACCTGGAAATAATAACAAAAGGCAGGGGTGGTGAGTACAAAAGAATACTCAGCAGGTATAGAACGATAGAGTATGATCAAATAAGTGTAAGGAGAAACAAAACAGGATATACATGGATTCAAAGGTATACAGTCTCATAGAAGAATATACTCACCATCGAATGATAACACTCGTATGCCACTACTATACACGCACTCTTCTCAACTGCACATAGTATCAAGAGTAGTGTCAATAATACAGAATATGGGTACAACATCTCACATGTAAGTGATAAACATTAAGTAACATGAGTACAACATCTAATGTGCATGTACTATCATCAAACAACACGAGTACAACATCTAACATGCATGTACTAAACATTAAGTAACATGAGTACAGCATCTAACATGCATGTACTATCATCAGACAACATGAGTATAACATCTCACATGCATGTACTATCACTAAGCAACATGAGTACATCATCTCACATGTCTGTACCAACACAAGTAACATCAATAAATCACATGTGGGAGCAATGCTCCACCACAGAGTATATAAATGACCACGATGTTGGGAATTCTATGCGACAAAATTAAATCACAGCGAAAAAATAGGATCCCTTCCGTGATCCATGCGAAAAATTCATACAAGTTAAATCTACAAAATAAGGT
>JBBUKS010508479.1:0-13652 GCA_038050645.1 Hedychium gardnerianum | reverse complement strand
CCCCCCCCCCAAATAGCTATTGGAGAAACCCCTTTCAATATGGTATATGGAGTTGAAGTCGTCCTGCCTATGAAGATTGGTGTAAAAATGTCTTAGGTTATGGCCTACACTCCGATTGACAATGAGGTCGCCCGACAGAGGAGCTCAACCTTGTTGAAGAAAAGAGAGCTCAAACTTTCTATCGAATAGAATGTTACAGGAGTCATGTTTGTCATGCATATAATAGACTAGTGGTCCCCAGATCTTTTCAAGTTGGGGACCTAGTGCTACATAAGATTCACCTCAAGCATAGCTCGATGAAGCTTGGCCCTAAGAGGAAGGGACCCGACCATGTAGTTAGTCGAGCGAGCATGGGGGCATACTATTTGAGTGAATTTGTTAGAAAACAAAATTAATGTATTTTTTGTCTCAACGACATCTCGAACAGTCGGAGGCGAATGATCTATGTATGCAATTAGAGCAATAATTTTAACCATACATCTAAATAGAAATACATAAGCTAAAGGGCCTTATAGCCTTACAAAATTACCTTGTCGGGGGGGGGGAGGGGAAGGGTGTTGAGTTAATATTTGGTGGGCACTTGACCCTTAAGACATTAATGAGTGAAAGAGAAAAGATTCTTGGGCACGTGGTCCAATGCCTCCCCCATCTCAAGGAACTCGAAGGCCCCCTCGCTCGACGGGAAGCCAACATCTTCAAACTGCTTAGCACAAACGTTGAAGTCAGACAAGAAGAACATGAATGTGAATTCCTCAAGTCTTATTATTCACCTCCAAGCATGCCTAAAAATCGACTTCCCATTTCTTCTATTGCTCAGCCTGATCTATGTCCCTTTGAGTTAGATAAGCCTTTAGGGAAACCACTTCTTCCTCTCTTTCCTCCTAAACATATTGTAGCTCTGCCTTAACCTTTGCTTCTGAGATCGCTGCCCCTTTGGCCTTGGACTCCACCCCATTCCACTCAGGTCAACATGCCTAACACCTCTTCGAGATCCGCTTTCTCGTGGGATTGAGATGCCTCCAAGTACTGCATCACTTCCTCCTTCTCCTCTTCGAGTTGGCTCACTTGGTCCTTATGCTCTTCAATTTGGGTCAAGGTAGTGGCAAACTAATTGTTTAAAATGGTGATCTAGGACTACAACTACATAACTTTAGAGTGGTTGACTACACAGAGGTTGTGACCTTCTTGGAGCCGTTCTAGTATCTTCTAATGCCCACCATGCTCTGTAAGGTCAGTAACGACCAAAACTAAGATAAGGCAAGTGTGGATATACCTGAGCAGTCCCTTGAATGATATAGTCCGAGAGTCAGGGCCAAATTAGCTAATGGATGAATGACTTCTCATCTAGCCCAGGCGCCCACTAGTGTAGTCCGAAGAAGTAAGAAGTTCATCCCTACCATGATAAGATTGTGGCCAGGGCATGGTCTCTATTCGCCCCACCACCAAGGGCACATTTAGGCCTCAATCGCTAGTGACGAACTATCGCTTTAGGTGTACTAGTCATCAGTATTAGTGGGGGAGTTACCTGTGCGGGGGGAGGTCAACATAGGGGACTTAAGAGTTACAGGAGACCCAGTTGGAAAGGCATTAGATGGAGACAACGAGGATGTGGGAGAGGCCAGAGTCAGTGATTCATGGGAAGCAAGTAGTGGAGGAGGTTGTGTTGCAACCCAATCGTAACGTTTGTTGGGGAGCGACCGATCGATCAGATGGGTGGGCTCAGGTTTCTGAATAGTCAGGGCACTGGCTCTGCCTCTACCTCTGCAACTTTGGGCGAGGAAGAAAAAAGTTCACCTAGGCAAGTGATGTCGTCCGGGTGGACGGAGTCCTCCCTCACTAGAAGGGAGTCATACACCATCATGCAGGAGGAGCAGGGCGAAGAAGAGTCAGTTGCATAGGAAGCAACAGTCGTGAAATCGCACTTCCTTTTTGGGAGTAGCGCAACCATTATAGTATACAATAACAACATATTCTATAAAGGAAGAGTTAGTAGTTGGAAATTGAAGAATAATAGTTGAGAGAATGGGAGAAACCTACCTAAGATGGTTTTTGGTTCTGGAAGTGTGGAACTCAACCTTGCCCGAGAAAGCGTTGCCTCATGGATAAGATGACCTCAGTTAAGCAGTTGACCTTTTATCACCTGCACATTCTTGAAATCCTCCCTCTCCTTATATCGAGAAAAAGGGGTTTAGGCGGGTAAGGCATGGATCTAGTCAGTGGGGAAGGGAAAAGAACTGAACAGATGGATAAAGAAAAAGAGATCTTTCCAACCCTTGTAAGAGCTTGGGACACCAGCCAATAAATATACTTCTTGATGGGCCATGAAGTAGAAGACGTTGGGCTCGGCCATCTTCATCTAGAAGAAATAGTGGAAATGACGATAGTCGAGGGGAGTTTATAGTTAGTTAAGACCAGAAGAACCCAACCATGACATGATAATAATTGGGAGACAGTTAGTTAAGGGAAAAAAAATAGGAAGTGACGTCTAAGAAGAAAGGGTGGAGAGGGAACCAAAGGTCGCCCTCGAGCTGGCCCAAAAAGAAGGTCGTGGACTGTGAGACTAGTTGGTAATAGTCGAGTGCAACTCTCGATAGTCAGGAGAGATATGTCACCCATTCGGGAGAGCACTACATGTGGTCAGGCTAATACGGGATTTATGTGCCTCGAACCAAGGGATCAAGGCATCCCGTGTAGGTTGACAGGACCTTCGCAAAGGAAGATTGTCCCTTTTGAGGCATACTTAACAACAAAAAGCAACATAAAGAACGGGGCAAGGAAAGACTTATGTGGACAAGAAATCGGGACTTAAAGTAAAGGCAACGTCAGAGTAGTGAACGCGAGAAAATAGGAATGTCCTATCTTTGTCCATGGACCCCCTTTTATAGGGAAGTAAAAAATGATAGGAAAAATTGTGAATGGTGAGGAACTCTATCACTTCAAAACGTCATGATTCAATGGGTGTGTAAGCAGACTCTCAAGGAATAGTAAATGCCATGATGGAGGGCTAAGATCGCGCCTGCGATGAAAATGCACTATTGGAAAGTTGGAGAAACAACCAGTGAAAATGGAGTGATGTCATCCCCCTCAATCTTCATTCATTGATGCACGAGTGTTAGTCATCAAGAAGTTTGAACGACACTATTGGTGTGAGGTAGCTATCTAGTAATTACTCTTATGGCACATTTATGGCAACCATCACATCCCTTATCGAACCTTGTCAATCTCTATGCAACCCGACGAGTTGGGGGAGGCATGTGATATACCTTGTAGTCCATGTCCGAGGCATCAACCGTCTGGCATTTCTCTTTCGACCAAGCACACGCTAGAGACTAACTAAGATCACGCCCGAGCAGGCCACATGCTTGAGACTGATCAAGCACACGCCTGAGCACCTGCATGGGCACATGTAGATGCAAATAATTTCAACAGAAGGTCGTACAAAACTTCAGTCGTGCACTTCACTTTGGGAACATCTTCATTTGAGAATTTCCCTGGAAAGAACACACAGGACTTCAACCAGGCACTTCAATTTGGGAACATCATCAAAAAGAACACACTTTACTTTGGGAACATCCCCATTCGGAAACATCCCCGAAAAGACCGCACAAGCCTTTAGTCTCATGCTCAACTCGAGAACATCCCTATAGTTAGATATGTTGCAGGAGCATCTCCAACTAGGATCATCCTCAACGTGCCACGCTCGGGTCATGGGAACATCTCCTACTAAAAATATCCTCACAGAGTCAGATTCCTAAGACCTACAAAGCCAACCATTCTTGAAGGTTGCAACTCTAACATGAGGTATTCAGCAACTGCCATGAACAAGACTAACCGTGGTGGATGCGACCTGCAATGACTATCATGTTGTAGTAGACATACGATGTCAACATTGTACCTTTGTTAGACCATGTGGTCCATATGGACACCTATTGCTGATAGGAAGCAAGCGACTGTTGCCCCACATGGATGTCCGAGCTTGATAGTATAAAAGGGGGAGCACTGAGTGTTGAAGGTAATCTCCTTTACCCCCAGCAAGATTTTCTCTCCATGAGAGATAGCTCTTCATTCTTTTTTCTCTTAGCTTATCAGTGAATTTACCTTCAGATGGGTCACATAGATGCCCTTTGATGAGTGTTAACATGTAGTCCTAGGACCTGCCTGGGCATAGGCAATAAGGAGTTCTTGTGAATTTAAACCTGTGGGAAGCGATGCAGTCGAGCAAGGGAGCAGTGTTGACCAATATTACAACTATTTCTGTCAAGATGGTTATTTCAAAGTGATTAATTCTACTGCCCCACATGGATGTCCGAGCTTGATGGTATAAAAGGGTAGAAGGTAATCTCCTTTACCCTAGCAAGCTTTTCTCTCCATGAGAGATAGCTCTTCATTCTTTTTTCTCTTATCTTATCAGTCACTTGACTTTTGGATGGGTCACATAGACACCCACTGATGAGTGTTAACATGTAGTCCTAGGACCCGCCCGGGCATAGGCAATAAGGAGTTCTTGCGAATTTGAACCCGTGGGAAGTGATGCGGTCGAGCAAGGGAGCAGTGTTGACCAACATCACAACTATTTCTATCAAGATGGTTATTTCAAAGTGATTAATAAGCATAATATCAAACTCACTTGAGGGGAATATCTTTGTTGTCCTTATCTATTACTAGAAAGTGATGATGAATAGATACAATAAAACTATGATTAGGGATCATGATAATATGTAATATTGTTGGTGCGATAGTGTCTTATGTGGTCAAGTTCAAATTTGGGATTTGTTGTTAGTGGAAAGGGTTTAAGTTAGATTGTTTCTTGGTATTTGATTTTTGTGTTAAGTTATCTAGAACCTTGTAGGACACACATGAAGCTTATGGAGCTCGGGACTTGAAGAGGTCGAGTATTGATGTTGGTGCAATCATACCCTAAGCATATAGTTTGCATGTGATTTTGATGGTTCAAGTTAGAGAGATATTGTTCATCTCACATGTATTCCAAGTGTGTTGATGCAGGAAATGTTGATATTTATTATAGCTAAAACAATGGAAGTCCAAGTGAGAGACTAGATGCCACTTGTCATGAAAATGCAAAGAAGTATGATGAAGTCCTAGAGGTGATAAGTCACCATGCAAGGAAGATCCATAAGTGAGAAAACCTCTTGATACGATAAAGTCCTAGAGGTATGGAGTGTTGATGCCAAAGTTTTGATGTATGACTAAGGTTAAAGTTAGGTTTATTGAGATCTAACAATGTTGTGTCAAGTGTGCAGGAGCAGGTTATTTGACAGATAGTGAAGTCTTGGTTGGAAACCAAACATTGGCTAAATCCTAGTGAAGCTAGGCAATAGAAGCTCTAATTGGGAATCAAGCAAGAGCTAAGTCTTGATTGAGAACTAAGCAAGAAAGTCCTAGTTGGGACTAGGTGAATCAAGTCCAAGTGGAGTCAGCTGTGAGCTGAAGGAATGACAAACAAGTCCAAGCGAAGTCAGCTGGGAACTGAAACTTGGTAACTCACTCTAGATGTGTCAGTTGAGAGATGAACATATAGCTAAGTAAGTGTGAGTAACTTAAAACTTTCTATCATACTCATTACGCTAACAAATACAAGGAAGAAAAGTTCGACGATTCCAGACGACTGAAAGGTGAGTCTAGGCTGACTGGTGATAACTCTCAACGGGCGAAGTCGGAGGGTTCTTGGTGACCGATAGAAAACAAGATCCAGAGATCCAAGCGAGATGGTCAAGATCAGGTTTGACCATGCTCCAAGCGACTAGAGGGCTTCTAGTCGACCGAAGAATGTGAACGATGTTATCTATCGGATAATAGTTGCAGCTACGTCAGCAACAGGGAGGTTCTAGTCGACCGGAGTTTGCCACATCAACAACCAAAGGAGTGCTATTAAAGGAGCTTTGAGGTAGTGCTTTCAAATCAATCTTTTCATCTTGGTGCTACTCTGCTCGTGCTTCTTGTGCTCCCTTCCTTTTTGTGTTGCGATGACAACACATTGTAACGTTATGCTTCAACTCCGATCGACAACACTTGAGCATATAATTTTCATTCTTTTGTTCCACAATTTGTTTATTTTCGGTGCTTAATTTTTAGATTCTTTTTTTGTAAGATTTCTCCACCTCTAAAGGCTTTCTAAAAAGGAGAAATTAGATATAAGAATCAGTTTTTTAATTGTTGTGCCTGTTAATTTCTGCTCTTGTTGATAAACTGCTAAACAAGTCTTGTATGCTCAATATTTAACTAAATCTTTTACATGTTTACATTTTCTTGCTTTACTTGATCAAATTTGTGCTAAATTAGTTTTAATTATTTCCGCTGTGCTACTCTATTTATTTTGTTGCTTTTAGTTATTCTCGATAATTTTGTCTCATAAAATTCTTAACGTTATTCACTCCCCCCCCCCCTCCCCTTCTAGCATCAAGTTTGATCCAAAAATTTGGTATTAGAGAGGGTTGAGCTGATAGTACGCTAGGAAAGTTTGGTTAGGTGCATGTCTTAGGTAAGAAGTACCCTACCTGGTGTATCTTGTCAAGCAGAACTAGTTGAAGCTAACTCACTTTGTTTTAAACTAGTTAGACCAAGGCATTATAATAAAGTTGATTTAACGTTAGATTCTTATATTAGCTTTGTCTTAAGAAGTGAGCATTGTTCCAATCAAGAAGACCTCTGTACCTTGCTACTATTTGGAATCTAATTTAGAAAACTTTTTCTTAATTAGCCTAAAGCAAAATTTGAATCT
This sequence comes from Hedychium gardnerianum, assembly GCA_038050645.1. Lineage (NCBI taxonomy): Eukaryota > Viridiplantae > Streptophyta > Magnoliopsida > Zingiberales > Zingiberaceae > Hedychium > Hedychium gardnerianum. Next base: position 6,913 of record JBBUKS010508479.1, on the reverse strand, counting down.
AACATAGGTCAAATTTTGTGCTTTGAGTCGAATTAAATCAAATTAAAATTAATTAACACAATTCAAGTCTAGCTCAAACCCAATCCAAACCCTAACTAGAACCAGACCAAACTCAAACCAAATCAAAACTCTATCCCAAACTTTAAATATAACTTGAACAAACTAGTGTGCTATCTTTTATCTTTTATTGCTGTACTACTAACCCAAGGTTTGTAAGAATCTTAGAAAAAAATATCTTTACAGGAAGGATGCAACAAAATCAGTCCTCCCCTGTTCAATGGAAACAACTTTTCTTATTAGAAGGGAAGAATGGAATACTATCACATGAATGAGTTAGAGAACTATCTGATAGTCAAGGTATAATTTGAACTACCTACAAATGACGATGACAAATCAATTAACTTCAGCAATTGGATAAGTGACACAAAAAGAAAGACTCAAGCAAATTCTAGGGCCACAACCATACTGCAATGCGGTCTAACTCAGGAACAACTGAGTAAAGTTGTATCGTTCAGTAATGCTAAGCAACTATGGGAAAAGCTAATTGAGTTGCACGAAGGTTCAACTGACTTAAGGACTGTAGAGAAGGATATGCTACTAAGTTAGCTCCAAAACATCCAAATGAAGGAGGGGGAATCAATAAGTTAGTTTCATAGCTGCTTCAAATAAATTTTGAACAACATCCACGCAATTGGCGAACAAGTTAACAATCGCGACTTAATCCGATATGCACTGAAGGCTTTTCCAAGGACTACTTTGTGGGCATCAATGGTTGATGCTTACAAAGTGTCTAAGGATCTTTCAGTTATAAAGTTAGATGAATTCTTTTGTGTTTTTAAACTTTATGAACAAACTAATCTTGATCAAAAAGAGAAAGGTATAGCTTTGAATGCAGGAAAGACCAAGTCAAGATCCAAACTGAAAGAGAAGACCGAGTTAGAATCCGAGTCTGAACCAACAACTGACAGAGATTATCTATCTTCAAAAGTCATACACTTAGTCAAACGGATGATCTGATGGAAGAAGTTCTCCCGGAGATTCATGAAGAAGGAGATCTTGAAGAAAGATCTAATGAACGTTTGATGTTTCGAGTGCAACAAGAAGGAGAAAGAACTAGGAAAAGGAGAAGAAGAACTAGGAAAGAAGAAGAAGAAGAAGAAGGCGTTAAAGGTAAACTAGGATGACTCATCATCAAAATCCAGATTAGACTCATACCAAGTCAACCTGCTGGCATTAGGTGCAACCAAAGATGCATAAAGTCTTGAGTCCGAGTTAGACTACAATTCAGCATTAGACTCAAGTCAAATAAGTGACTTGGATGAGTCAGCTGATGAGATAACAAATCCGATCACTAAAAAATTGTATGCTACAGTTTCATATTTGACTAAGACCCTAGCTAAATACAAGTTTAAAGTCGAATCTTTACTTACGGAGGTTAAAGACCTTAAGGAAAAGACTAACTTAGACTCATTGATTAAGGTTAGTCAAGTTGGAACCTCAACTCAAGTGTCAAAGCTTGAGGAAGAGAATTTTAACTTGAAAAACCAAGTTAGTGAGTTGAAGTCAATGTTGAGCAAGTTCAGATCTGGGTTTAAGTATTTAAACATGATGTTTGGATCCAGATGAACTGCATACAAATAGACTGGACTTGAGTTTAGCTCGAGTTAAAATCATGTTTCATACTTTATCTTAGTCAATAGAAATGCTAAATGTCAAATGACCATGTCTTACTTAGCCAATCGAGTAGGAAATAAATGCTTTTGGGTGCCATAATTCATGTTAATGCGTGTCATGTTAACTCACATGCTTTATTTTCAAATAAATATGATTTTAAAATTAGATATATTTTTTCTAAAATAATGATTTAACATATTATATATATTTAATAATATTTTCTTTCTTTATTCATTTTTTTTATTACAAAATAGACTTAGCCTAGGCCCTATAGTAGACTACATGCACCTATAGATCTAGGTAGCCAACATCTTACAAACACCTAAGGAATAACATGTTTGTGTATTGAGGAACATAGAAAGGCGTGAGATGCTTAGGGTTATAGCCTTGATTGTAGATGATTATATTAGTGCATCGATATGAATTGGGGCTAAGAACTTTACATTGATCAAGTTAGGTAATTTCAATGTTAATAAATTATTTTTCATAAAATAAAGCTGAAATTTTTTACTTAACTTGACAAACTAATTGAATGCTTCTATCCTATAAATAGTTAAGCTCAACATCAAAGTTGAACATATCAAAAAAATATATATATATTTTTATAAAAACTTAGATTTTTCAAAAATGTCTTTCAAAATTTATTTTTGATAAAAACTTAGATTTTTTAAAAGAAAAGGTGTTTTTCACTATATTTCAAAATTATGTTTTAAATTTTTGACAACTTATTTTTGAAAAAAAATTGTATAAACTTAAGGATGGATTGAAAACTAGGTAGAAATATTGTTTGCAAAAAGCCAACTTTTTGACTTTTCGATCACCTGGACAGTATACAGGCGACCGGACTTTAACCGCGTTAAATTCAAATGAGTTGACCGGGTTAGGTGAAAAGTTATACTACAGTTGTCTGGACCTATCTTTGATCGCCTGCATCCAAAATGTGCAGTTATTACGGCGATAAAAAATTAGGTTCTGAGTCACCTGGGAAGTTTACATGGTCGCTCGCCTAACCTCGAACGGGCGCCCCGATTAGACATACAGGGGACTCTATACGGTCACCTAGATAGCCTTTATATAGGCGATCGTGAGCAGCTACCGAGTCTTCACCCAAAAGCCTATTTTTCTTCTTCCAACTCGATTTCAACCCCCTTTCGAGCTTGTTTTCGATGTTTGTCTCGAGTTCGAGTATCACTTTTAAATCATCATGCCTAGGTAATAACTTTTCGCTTAATCTTTTTCAAATTTATTTTTATTTATGCAAATTATTTTTCCTTATGATTAGTTGTTTAATTTACCTGTTAGACCCAAACGTAGAGCTACTGAGGCTAGCACCTCACAACATCCTTCTGAGGATTCTAGGTTTCCTTCTGAAGACCCTTAGACTTAGGCATGAACAACATACATACATTTCCATGCCATCTAGATACCTAAGTAGGAAAATTTTCAATGATCACTATACGGACGTTCTAGAGATCATAGCTTACTATGGTCTGTCCACACTTATTTATTGTTACCAGGCAATAAATCTTGATATGTATGTCGAGTTTTATAACAATTTGTCTAGGTTAGATGACTACACTTATACATCTAGAACTGAAGGTGTTGATATCATTTTCACACCCGACCTGATTAGGGACCGACTCAAGTTGCATCCCTCAGCCACCACATTCTACTGTTTCTTATTTACCAGTCTACCTTTTCCTGACCCCTATTCTAACATTACCTTGGACCATATTTACACTTACTTCTTTGGTGGCGAACGGACTCTGACCATCATCAACTTTAGCTCTGTCCAGCTCAGAGCTGAAGATAATGTTTTGTACAAGGTCTGAGTTTCCTACATCTTATTCATCAACACTAGAGACCTAGTTGTCATGCGTCCATTCCACTTTTTTCTCTTATACGCACTTAGACAAAGGTTGGACATTAACTTTAGCTTGCATATGTTTAGGTCCATCATTTATCACTCATGAATTGTTACTAATCGTCAAATCCATATGTCCTACTGTCATATCTTGACCTTCATCTTTACATCTTTAGGGATTCATGTTACTCAAGGTAACAACAAATCCTTATCAGAATTTTACAAGATAGTACTTACAAATTTAAGATGGTCCTTAGAGAGAACACCTTAGTCTGGAAGGATGGGAGGCAGGCCCCTAGATCTTTGGAGATTGACGAGATTTTGGCTGAGTTCGATGTTGATCCAGCCTAGCTGCTAGCACCTCCACCTCCTTTGACCTTAGAGGACCGAGTGATTCGACTAGTAGATACTGTTACTCATGGATTCCAACATGTAGATGCCCAACTGCAAGAGATCATAGATATGATGCATGCTCAACAGATGAGCCAGCAACACCCCTCTTCTAACTAGATTGATTTGGCTATCCTACACTTGTAGTTAACTTTATTTTGACTATTTTGGACTTGTAGTAGATTTTATTTTGACTATTTGGACTTGTAGTATTTGACTTATTATGATTTGACTTATCTTATAGTAATTGACTTTTTGACTTTTAATTGACTTCTATTTTGATTTATAAATGCTAGTTTACAAATTAATCACTTATAGCTTATTCTTACTTCTTAGTCTAGCTTACAACCACTTGATTATATGCCTTGATTTGATTATTTAAATCTTAATTCTTAACTCAAGTCTTGATTATCCCTTTTTGCAAATTAGTTTAATTCTTAACCCATTTTGATGTATGAAAAAAGGGAGAGAAAGAAAATCAAGGGTTAGTTTCAGTTTCAAAGGGTTAATTTCAAGTTTGATTTCTATTTTTAATTATTAAACCTCCCAAATTTTCAATTTTTTTTAAGATTAAGGTGGAGTTATGATTAAGAGGGAGAGATTGAAATCAATATATTCATTTATGATTGCACTTATATCATTTCTTTATCATACATTGAATATAAATTCTAAAAATTATTTTTTGGTTATTTTTAACTAACTTTAACTTAGTTTACATACTATCAAAAGAGGGGAGATTGTTGGTGCTGGGAGCACAATAGTGAACCCAAAGTTTTGATGTTTAACTAAGGTTAAAGTTAGGTTTGTTGAGATCTAACAATGTTGTGTCAAGTGTGCATGGGCAGGTTACTTGACAGATAGTGAAGTCCTAGTTGAGAACTAGACATTGGCTAAGTCCGAGTGAAGCTAGGCAACTGAAGCCCTGATTGGGAATCAGAAATGAGCTAAGTCTTGGTTGAGAACTAAGCAAGAAAGACTCAATTGGGAACTAGGTGAATCAAGTCCAAGTGGAGTCAGCTATGAACTGAAAGCTGGGAAAATAAGTCCAAGCAGAGTTAGCTAGAAACTGAAACTTGGCAATTCACTCTAAATGTGTCAGCTGAGAGCTAAACATCTAGCTAAGTAAGTGTGAGTAACTTAAAACTTTCTATCATATCATTACGCGTAACAAATGTAGGGGAGCAAAGTTCGACAGTTAAAGGGGACCGGAAGGGAGTCCAGGCGACTGTGGGTGATAACTCTCGATGGGCAAAGTCGAAGGGTTCTAAGCGACCGGAGCTATGGTCGAGGCGACCATTTCGTACGGGTGACTAGATGTGCTTCTAGGCGACTGGTAGAAGACCATATCCAGCGATCCGAGTGAGACGGTCAAGATCAGGTTTGACTATGCTCTAGGCGACAGGAGGGCTTCCAGTCGACTGAAGATCATGGACAACATTATCTATTGGATAATAGTTGTAGCCATGTCAGCATCTTCTAAGCGATCAGGGAGGTTACAATCGACCAAAGTTTATCACATCAGCAACCGAAGGAGTGCTATAAAAGGAGCCTCGAGGCTGTGCTTTCATATCAACCTTTTCATCTTGGTGCTACTTTGCTCGTGCTTCTTATGCTTCTATGCTTTCTACACTATGATGAGTGTATTTCTTATGTGATTTTTAGCATTGTTTAGCATACATTCTGTATCATTTCATGAGCATATTTTGTATATATACATCTTCTTTCTATTATTTTCATTACTTTTACTCTTCTTGTTCAAAGAACTGCTCTTTTCATGTTTTTGTTGATAGGATGCAAATTAGGAGCTAAAATGGAGCAAAGAAGCCTTAGAACGTGTATTTTCGACATAGCACATGATCATAGATCATACGGGAAGAAAAGGATAGAAAAATACTATTAAATTAGAGTTTTAATCAAGGAACATGCTATGGTCATGTCCCATGACACGGACATACTCTTCCAGGCAAATTAGATGCGAAATGGAGCAAAAATGGAGTTCGAAGACTTCAACAGTCTCCGACACGGCCATGCTTTTAACTCCAAAATCTCCAAAAGCTTCCGACACAGTCATGCCTAAAAGGCACGACCGTGCTTTTTACCAAATAATCAAAAGGCACAACTGTGTCTTTCTTTCCATAGTCGACCCGATTCAACAAACCAAACTTCGAACAGACAAACTTTTAACTTGGGTTGAGACACGGAGCCCACGACCTATAAAATTGAAGATAAGTTCAAGATCTAAAGTCTGGTTCAGGGTGAAAACTAAGAAAACCAAATCTAAAGGCCAAAAAACTTATTTTTGGTGGAGCCCCGACACTCCAACAGATTGAACCAACTTGGGAGACTATAAAAGAACCCATGGGGTTATTATTTGGGGCATTTGGAATTTGGGGGATCCGCCCCCTTCCTTGGAGGAAGGTTTTTTCCTTTTTGGGGAACCCTAGATATCCCATTTCTACAGCCGTCGTGACTATCCATCCACCATCGAAGCTTGGAACTCATCCAAAGACACCTGAATTTCCTACTTAAGCATTGTCTTCCCTCTTCTTTCTGTTTTGAGTTGTAGAATATTATTCTCTGTCTTTTGGTTGTATTTCATTCTCCTGGAGTAGTTCTCCAGATTCTATGAGTAGTAAATAGCTACAATGTAATTATTGATAATAGTTCTAAGTATTTGTTTCTTTCTCTATTGAATGACATGTGTATTCCCTATTTCTATTTTATTCTATAAACTATGAATTCCTTAGGACATGAGGAGTTGATTATAATGTAAAGGTCATGATAATCTAGATGAACCATGGAATCTTAGTTATAGGGGTAGTTTTGCAAAGCGAACTTCTAGTATTATCATTTTAAATGTAAATCGACTTCCCACAAAGGGATAATTTGTTGGTGCAGGGAACACCAAAATCAAACTTATATTTTGATGTTGTCAAAGGATCAGAGTTAAGTCTTATTGTTATCTGATGAACTAATCCAGTGTGC
>JBBUKS010508469.1:0-13655 GCA_038050645.1 Hedychium gardnerianum | reverse complement strand
ACACCTAATGTGCATGATACAATTACAACCAAATCACATGTCATCTAACTAGGTGAAAGCTAATACAATACACCAACCTCACATAACCATCCTACACACTTAATTCATTATTTCAACCATCTACTCATTACTTACCTTCGGTGGACAATTGAAGTGATGGCTGGAGGTTTCCAATAGGCCAGAACAGGGCTGCCAGAAACTCCCACTGCCGAAATTTAAAGCTTCCCTGTTGATACCATATATAGAATTCAAATATTAATCCAAAAACATCTGAACTTATACACCCCATAACCATTCCTTACCTACTGTTGGTTGCCGCCGAAATTGAGCGAAAGAAGCCGGACGAAAGCAAATCAGCCCAGCAGTGCTTGGTCGGAAATCTGATCTGAAATGACAACCAACAATCTATGATGAGCAATTCCCAACTAGATTCCCAAAGACAAGACCAAATTGAAGAGTCACGACTTACCTAGGTCTACTCAGCGAATCTACCCAGCGATTTGGCCTTCCATGATCAACCGGACGGAGATGATTCTCCTTAAACTCGATCTGGCCGGAGTTTGAGGCTTGTTGTGACCAGCGATACCAGAAGAAGATGATCGAGAAAAGGAAGAAATTGTGACTATGGATGGTCAGATTTACCTTGACGCCGACGCTGTTCGGGAAGAGGAGGCCTGTGATCGCTCCTTTGGTGAGGCAGAGAAGGAGAAGAGGGGTTGCTCAAGTTGGCCAGTGGCGACTAGATCGGGGCAGCGATTGTTTTCCTCAGGCGAAGAGACGAGATCGAGAGGGTGGCCGATGCTCGAGCGACTTTGGTGTGATTTATCGAGTGAGGAATATCGAGTGAGAAAGGCGAGTGTGAGTGGCTCAATGGAAATTTAGGCTTTAATAGCTCAAGACTTAGGGTTAGATAATTATAATTTAGGTTAATAGTTTTTATCAACTCTCAATTTAAATAAGGATAACTTTAATTAATCCCTATAAATTTGTTTAAGCCCCAAAATTATTCTCCAAAAATCCCTAAAATTTCCTTAGGGTCTTCCTTTGATTATCACTCATATTTTATATATATATATTTATTTATTTATTTATTTATTTATTTTTCTATTTTTAACAGTGCCTATGGCACACAGCCTGCCTCTTGCTCTGCTGTAGGGTGGCATGGGCATGTGTTGGCAAAAATGGACGTGTGGGGTAAAAACAACCCCCGGTATGGCTTCTTATTTTGTGGCCTTTCTTCGCTTATTCTTCCTCCATTGGCCCTCCACACCCATGGAAACTCCTAGGCTAGCTCGTGTGGGCCTTTGAACCTACAAAAGAAAAGAAAAATATTAGCACAACTATTAATAAAGATAAAGAAACAAAAATTACATCAAAGTAAACCCTTGGGCTGCCTCCAAAGAAGCGCTTCTTTAAGGTCATTAGCTCGACCCCTGAATTAGTTCTTCTGAGGAGCAAGATTCAAGAAAATAAAGTCTTTCATCTTCCTCAACTTACATTCCCAAGAAATATCTTTTAAACCATTGCTCATTTACCTTGCAAGATCTCGATTCCTTGCTCCAAATATCAACCACTCTATAAGGATATACCTTTTGGATTATATACGGTCCTGTCCATCATGATTTTACCATACCAGGAAAAAGTCTCAATCTTGAATTAAACAGCAAGACAATATCCCCTTCTTGGAAATCTCACCATGTAATGTGTCTATCATGCCACTTCTTGGTTCTTTCCTTATAGGATTTAGTGTGCTCATAGGCGTCCATTCTTAGTTCATCTAATTCATTAATTTGCAGTTTTTTTTCTCTCTTGCTGATTTCAAATCAAAGTTGAGTTTTTGTATTGCCTAATATGCTTTATGTTGCAACTCAATTGGATGGTGGCAGGGTTTCCCATAGACAAACCGAAATTGTGTCATTCCAATTGGAGTCTTTTAGAGACCAATCTTTTCTAGTAGTAGATACCATCTTTTCCAGTATATTTTTGATCTCTCTGCTTTAAATTTCTACTTGCCCACTTGTCTGCGAATGATATGGCGTTGCAATCTTGTGATTCACCCCATATTTCTTAAGTGGGATTTCAAACTATTTTTCAATTAAATGAGATCTTCCGTCACTTATAACTGCTCTAGGCACCACAAATCGGCGGAAAACTATCTTTTTGAACATTTTGATAACTGTCCTAATATCATAAGTAGGGGAGGCTATTGTTTCCACCCATTTAGACACATAGTCTACTGCAACTAGGATGTAATTATTTCCATATGATGAAGGAAACGGTCCTATGAAGTCTATTCCCCATATATCAAGTAGCTCGACTTCAAGAATATAGTTCAAAGGCATCTCATGACGCTTAGTGTTATTGCCTATTTTCTGACAACGGTCACAAGATAGAACATATTCTTGGGCATCTTTGAACAAATAAGGCAAATAAAATCCAGCTTGCAAGATTTTAGTTGTCATTTTTAAAGCCCCAAAGTGTCCACCATAAGCCGAGGAATGACACTGATATAGAATTTCCTTTATATCTTCCTCAGGCACACATCTTCGGTAGATTACATCGCTACACTTCATGTATAGGAGAGGTTCATCCCATACATAGTGCTTGACATTGACAAAAAATTTCTTTTTCTACTAGGCAGTAAGATCTGATGTAGTATCCCACTGATAAGATAGTTTACAATATCACCATACCATAGCACATTAATGCTGGAGAGGGACAAAAAATGCTCATCTGGAAAACTGTCATTAATAGGTAAATCATCCGAAACTTTTCCTTCCCCATCTTGATATATCATAGACAAATGGTCTGTTACCACATTTTCTGCACCTTTTTATCTCTTATCTCTGAATCAAATTCTTGAAGGAGTAGTATCCATCTACTGAGTTATGGTTTAGCATCTTTTTTGCTAAGAAGGTACCGTATGGCTGCATGATCTGTATAGAATATCACTTTTGCCCATACCAAATAAGATCTAAATTTGTCAAATGCAAAGACGACTGCCAACAATTCTTTTTCAGTAGTGACATAGTTTATCTAGGCATCATCCAAAGTCTTGCTAGCATAGTGGATAGCATGTAATTTTTTTTATCTTTTCTCTATCCCGTTACTGTCCTTACAACAAAGTCACTAGCATCACACATGATCTCAAAGGAAAGTTCCCAATCTGGTGTCTGGATTATAGTGGTAGTTATGAGTACATTTTTTATTTTGCTGAAGGATTCTAGGCAATTGTTGTGAAAACAAAATTCTACATCCTTTAACAGTAGGTTAGTCAGTGACATAGAAATTTTGGAGAAGTTTTTTATAAATCGTCGGTAGAACCTTGCATGACCTAAGAAACTTCTTACACCCTTCACATTGATTGGTGGGGAAATTTTCTCAATTGCTTCTATCTTTGCCTTGTCAACTTCAATCTCTCGTTTAGAAATTTTATGTCCAAGGACAATTCCTTCATTGACCATAAAATGACACTTTTCCCAATTCAGAACCAAGTTTATCTCTTCACATCTTCGTAGGACTCTTGAAAGATTCGATAGGCACGTGTCAAAGTCAGTCCCATATACACAAAAATCATCCATAAAAATTTTATTATGTCTTCTATCAAGTCTGAGAAGATGGCCATCATATATCTCTGAAAGGTAACATGAGCATTACATAAACTAAAGGGCATTCATCTATAAGCGAAAGTTCTATAGGGGAATGTAAAAGTAGTTTTCTCCTGATCTTGAGGGTGTATAGGAATTTGATAAAACCAAAAATACCCATCCAAATAGCAGAAATATGAGTTCTTGGCCAATCTTTCAAGCATTTGATCAATGAAGGGAAGGGGAAATGATCGTTTCTAGTCTCTTTGTTCAACTTATGATAGTCAATACACATTCTTCATCCGGTGACTGTTCTAGTTGGGATAAACTCATTGTTTTTATTCTTAACTACTGTCATCCCTCCTTTCTTTGGAACTACATGCACTAGACTTACCCACGGACTATCCGAGATAGGATAAATTATCCCTGTATCTAATAGTTTAAGCACTTCTTTCTTAACTACCTCTTTCATATTAGGATTTAGCCTTCTCTGATGTTCGACTGAGCATTGTTGTCATACCGCAAGTGAACAGTAATGACGTAAAGTAATAAAAGATATTGAACCCACAGGGATTGTTGACTAAGAACTAGTGATTTAGTGAGGGAAGTTAGCTAGACTAATCGAATTGTGAGTTTGTGAACTAAAGAGATAGAGATTTCTTAACAGAGTGAGAGAGAGAGATCTATGTCCAAGTGAGATGGAAGTGAAGATTGATTTGGGAAGTGATTCTAGGCTTTTGGTTTCACTATGATGTTAGATAATGTCCCTATAACCTGATCATCACCTAATTCTCAACATTACTCCTATGAACTAAGGTAAATTCCTATGTCAAAGTCTTTTAACTCTAGAGAGTGGAATACGTGTCGGTGCCCTCTGTCACTAAAGGCACAAGTGTTTGGTTGAATGAGAATCCTTTGTCACTAAGGATCTCCTGATTATCTAGTCTAGTAGCAACCCAAACATAGAAGTAAAGCCCTAGATATACATGCATCATTCTCATACACATTTCATCAAACATGCACAATACACATAGCATAAGAGTAGCATGTCATAGAAAATAGAAAATTGACATATCCATAGTTCATATATCATCCATACATCATAATTACTCCCTAACCATAGAATACATGAAATCTACTCTATAGAAAGAGGAAGAAAACACAAAGATGTGAAGTTAGACATTCAAGCCCAAATCTATGAGGAAGTGGGGAAGAAAGCTTAGCTCGGTTGAAGTCTTGGTCTTCGGGAGTCTTCTCCTTCCTTGGATAATGATGGATCGGTGAAATCCACCTCGAATCGCTAGAAAGATCGTCGGAAGATAAAGTGTAAAGGACCTAGGTTCTCCCAAGAAGGGAAGAACCACCTCTCCTTGAGAAAGGGGAAAAGACCTCTTTTATACTAGTGAGGCACAACCCAGGTCACTGATGGCACACGGCCGTGTCTTGAGGCTCTAATGGTAGGAGGCACGACCGTGTCTGGGAGATATGGCCCAGTGTTGAGGAAGGTCTGCCAGGGAGATACGGTCGTTCCTTGATTATTCCTAAACAAGTCACACGGTCGAGTTTGGGAGACACGACCATGCCTAGTCTTTCTTCACAGATGACACATGACTGTGCCTTGAGCTCCTACTTCTCTTGAGGCATGCCCTAAACATGGCCATGACTAGGAGACACGACCAGGGTTTTTCCTGGCTTCCTTCTCTTCTTTCTTCTTTGTTGTACTACTTTGCTCTCCATAGAAGTTCCGTTTAGCTCCAAAATGCATCCTGTAGATGAAAACACGAGAGGAGCAGATCTTTAAATAATATGAAGTAAAAAGCATGATAACATAATAAAATGAGGTGCGATAGTATAGATAATGTCGATGAAATAGAAGAAGATGTGCATCAAACAATGCATAAAATGATATATAATCTATGCACATTAAGCATTTGTTGTTGTCTTGAAGCAAATTTCTATGCATGCAAAGCGTATTAATTCCTTTGATGTCATCAATATTATATCCAATTATCTTCCTATGCAAACTCAGTTATCTAATTAATTTTCTTGTCTCTATTTCATTCAGGTTTGCATTGACAATCACTAGAAATGTAGAATTCAGCCCTAGAAATTCATATCTAAGATTAGAAGGTAAAGGCTTGAGTTCCACCTGCGGTGGCCTAATTTCTAGTTCAACTGAGATATGTTCCAACGCCCTTATCTGCTCATATTCTGGGGTTATGTCATGAACTTCATCTAGACCTTGATCAATTTCTTCAAACTCATCATTCTGATACCCAGACTTTTCATAAATTAAGTTTACCTCTTGTAAGTCTTGGAACACATTTTCAAGAATGTCTCCTTCTTTCCATAAAGATCCTTTTCAATTTCTATCAGAATTTGCCTTAGTTGAGGTAGTCGGTCCATTCATCATTTGGTTTAGGGTCTTGCTACACCAAGATGGAAAGTTCTCCGCTTTGTCATCCTGTTGTTCCAAGCTTAGATATGGCTTCTTGTTTTGTACCTCGAAAATTTTTAGTGAGGGAGTCATCAAATTTTCTCCTGACCAATCGTTGATGTTCATTACCACCCTATCAATCAAATCATATGTCTCCCTTAGACTTCTGTTCATAAGAGAACCTCCTGCAGTTAAATCCAACTTAGTCTTATTTAGGAATGACAACCAAATATAAAATATGTGGATAATCAACCATTCTTCCAATCCATGATGTGGATATTGCTGAGTAGGGTCAAGATTTGTCCCAAGCTTGGCACAATGATTCTTCATCTTCTTGCTCAAAGTTCAAATTTGATTCCTCAGTTCGGTAGTCTTTCTTGGTGGAAAATACTTATTTAGGAATTTTTGCTCAATTTCATCCCAAGTGGTGATACTTTTAGGTGGCGGAGTGTTCAACCAAGTTTTGGCTGTGTCTTTTAGGCTGAAAGGAAAATCCAACAACAAAATAACATCTACTGAAACCCCTTTATATTTAAATGTACTGCAATATCTGAAGAATTCCATGAGATATAGATAAGGATTTTCAGCTTCTAAACCACTAAATAGATCCTCTTGAATTTTAGAAATAAATGTCAGATTCAACATAAAATTTTAAACCTGAATTTGTGGGGGAACAATGAAACTCAATTCTCTTGCAGATTTCAGGGATGCATATTCCTTCAATAGCCTATGAACCATTATGAAGATTTAGTGTGAAGAGGAAGAAAAGAATACAGAGTACGAAAGCAAGAAAAAAAAATGAAACTACAATGTTTTTGGACTATGTAATATGAAAAATCAAATTGCAATGTTTTAGGATTATCTATATATGAACAAAAGAAACTATTCACAAGTAAATAAAATTAACAAAAAGAAAAATGTCTAGGCTAACTAAATTACTAATCACTAATTTAAATCTCAAATAATCCCCGGCAACGACGCCAAAAACTTGTTACCTACTACAAGTGCACGACAATGTCGTTAGTAATATAAAAGATTATCGTATCCACAGGGATTGTGGATTAAAGCCCTAGTGATTTTGTGAAAAAAGTTATCTAGACTAAACAAATTTGTGAACTTGTCAACATAAGAGAGAGAAGTGTGAGAAAGAGTTGAGAGGGAGAGATAGTTGTGAGGTCTAGGTCCAAGTGAGAGGGAAGTGAATTGTGAAGGTTAGTTTAGAGAATGATTCTAGGATTCGGTTTCACTATGATGTTAGATAATGTCCCTATAACATGATCATTTCCTAATTCTTAACATTACTACTATGAACTAGGGTAAATTCCTAGGTCAAGGTCTTTTAACTCTAGAAAGTGAATACGTGTCGGTGACCTCTATCACTAAGGGCACAAGTGTTCGGTTGAATGAGAATCCTTTGTCACTAAGGATCTCCGGATTATCTAGTCTAGTAGCAACCTTAACATAAAAGCAAAACCCTAGATCTACATGCATCATTCACATACATATTTCGTCAAACATGCACAGTGCACAACACACATAGCATAAGAGGTAACATCTCACAAAATGGGAAATTGGCGTATCCATAGTTCATACATCATCAATCACATCATAGTTACTTTCATACCCTAGAATACAAGAGATCTACTCTATAGGCAAGGGAAGAAAGTACAAAGACATCAAATGAAACATTCAAGCCCTAGTCTAGAAGAAAGAGGGAAATAATGCTTAGCCGGATGTTGTCTCAGTCTTTGAGAGTGCTCCCCTTGCTTGGATGATGATGGATCAGAGAGATCGACCACAGATTGTCGGAGAAATCTTTGGAAGGTGAAGTGTGTAAGGGCCTAGTGTTCTCCCTAGAAGGGAAGAACCACCCTCCTTGAGAAAGGGGCAAAACCCCCCTTTTATAGACATGGGGCACGACCCAGGTCACTTGTGGGACACGACCATGTCTTGTAGACACGGCTTGAGTTTGAGGCTCTGATGGGTGGAGGAACGACCCAGAGTTAAGGTTGAATTGCTAGTGAGACATAGCCGTGTTTGGGAGACACGACCATGACTCAAGGTTGCCCAGGATTGACACACGGCTGTGTCTATGAGACATGGCCATGCCTTGACCTCCTTCATATATGTCACACGGTCGTGTCTGGGAGACATGATCGTGCCTTGAGCTTCTATTGCACTTGAGGCACACCCTGTGCTCTGGCCGTGCCTTTGGTTGAATGAGTATCCATTGTCACTAAGGATTTCCTGATTATTCAGTTTAGTAGTAATCTTAAAATAGGAACAAATCCTTCACATCTACATGCATTAGTCACATACATATTTTGTCAAACATGTAGTAGGCACAATACACATTAAAAAAGTAGTAAACATCTCATAGAAATAAAGAAATTGACATATCCATAGTTCATACATCACCAATCACATCATAGTTACTCTCTAACCCTAGAATGTAAAGTATCTACTCCATAAACAAGGGGAGAAAGTACAAAGACAAGAAAGTAAATATTTTACACGCTAATCTAAAGAAAGGGGGAAGAAATGCTTAGCCGAATGAAATATTTATCTTCGGGAGCACTCTCCTTACTTGAATGATGGACAGAGCGAAGAAAATGACCTTGGATCATCGGTGGAGAGCCCTAGAAAATGGTGGTGGATGGACCTTGTGGGTTCCTTTGAATGGAAGAAAACCCTCCTCCTCACAAAGGGGAAAAAAATCCACCTTTATAGGAAAGGGGCACGACCACTGCCTTCTGGACACACAGTCGTGCCTAGAAGGCATGGCCAGAGGCTGAGGTTCAGTTGGCTGGATGCACGGTTGTGCCTGGATGACACGACCCTTGTCTAAGGAGACATTAAAGGCAAGGCACGACCCCTGGCTGATATCTTCCAGGAGTCTCACACAGTCGTGCCAATGGGAACGACCGTGGCCTTGTCCCTGGCTGCTATGCTTTTTGCTTAGCTCTTCATTTAAGCTCCGTTTTGCTCTGAAATGCACCCTGTCAATGAAAATAAAGGAGCAAATCTATGAATGAAGTGGATTAAAAAGCATGACAATATGATAAAATAAGGTGCGATAATGTAGATCATAGTCAATGAAATGTAAGTAGATATGCATCATAAAATATTTAAAAATATATATAATCTATGCACATCACACCCCCAGACTTAAACTTTTGCTTGTCTTCAAGCAAAAACCTACAATCTAGATCCATGTGGTAATGAAGTGCATCATAATCCCTAGTGATTCATGTTAATCCTATTCTATAGTTTCATTAGTGAGCATGATACAAGAATTTGTTTAAGAATGACCTAAGTAATAATTCTCTGTGCTCGGTGCAAAGAAGTGGCCTAACATTTTAAGTGTCAACTCCCAAGCCTAGTCAAATCGTCATCTAACTATGTTCCTTATGCTCCCGGTGATAGACACTTACCTGCCACACCCATGGTTCATCTTTCTCAAACTACACAAGGTCTCAAAGAATAGTTTGAATCATGAGAAACTTAATAGTTATTTTCTCAGTAACTTAACTTGGTCTCAAAGGGATAATTTATTAGTTTTCACTCACGATAACTATTTTTATTCCCTTATTTAATCCTTTTTTTTGTATGCTTATATGTAGCATTATGTAGCGCTATAAGTAAAGGGTTTTTGATTTTTTTCAAATGAGTTGACATGATCTGAGTTTCTTTAGTAACCAAAATATAATTGAGAAATCACCTTAGAAACACAAGTATTAGTCCAGTTCTATGAATCATGACTATTTTTAGATGTATCGACTATCAAAGTCAAGCATAGTATAAAAGAGATCCTAAAACTTGGCCAATTCTCAAACTTATACAATTAGAAACATACTCACTTCATGCTACTATGGATAGGAAGAAGTAGTCCACTAAACATACTAGCACATACATCACAATACATAAATATCTAGATAAGAGCATGCTAGTATTTTTGTAAGAAGAATAAGCCATGCTAAAATGTGATGGTGGTGCAACCAACATGCCACAAAAATGAAATAAACTAAATCAAACAAATGCAAGAAAAAAACTAAATGCAAGGACAAAACTAAACTATGTATATATGTACAACTCTCCCTCGGACTTAGATATTTCATTGTCCTAATGAAATCAATAGGGTGGTGCAGGGACATAATCGAGACATCCTTCAAATCCATCTAGTATAAGCACCCAACCTTTGTTTTCTAAGTGTTTGTGATAATGGTACATAGAGACAATTTCTATATGAGTCTGTCTCATTATAGCCCAAAAATCCTCTTGTTTCTTCCAATTATACCTTTGCACTTCCATGAAATCAGTGATCTCTTTAAACAACTGTTCCTCTCTCTTGAAATGATCTCACATATATTGAAATTGTTCATCTAACATCAATTTTTGTTGCTCTAACAAGTTTTTATGTATAGTATGGTCATGATGAAGGGTATTTAAAATAGAGTGAAATGCGAAAAAATTGAACCTTGAAAGAGGATGGCTACTTGAAGACATATGAATGGAGGGTTCTATAGGCAAGTGTTGTTTATAGGCATTTAACATAAACCAATTTTCAATGATTCGAATGGTGGTCAAGTCATGATTTGGCTAAAGGGAATCCGTTTTTCAAAATAAGCCTATGTCCATTTCCATCCTTTTTTATCATTCGTGTAGCCAAACATAAGTTAGTACCGATCCCGGGGTTATTTTTCACCATTTCTAAACCTTTTAAGTCACAACCTAAGACAATCGTTATACGAGTAAGCAACCCTCCCAAAATGATCAGACTAGTGAAAGAAGATCTTCCTAGCCTCATTAGGTGTTTTACAAAATGAAATCCTGTATTGACATTAATATTCTTAGTTATGGCCCATAGACAAAATAATTCACATTTACGCATAGTCCCTTCATTTTCACTTTGTTCAAAAATTGTATGTCTTATTGCTAAATGAATGTAATGAAAAAATGGGTTGACAATGCATGTAACCCTAGAGATGGGCAATATAAAATGACTTCCTTCCCCCCAAGTGTGTGCCATATCTCTGAACTTTTAAAACTCCTTGGGGTTTCTCATGTTCTCTCACATGGCTAATCAAAACATGCATTGAAGTCATCAAGTGTCCAATAATAGTTGTCATTGAACAACCAAAATGAAACTTCTTCTGTCCCATGGTTAGTGTATTAAAAATTGATAGAACTTAAAATTTCCAAAATATTTCTAGGATACATTGGGTAATTCATTTTCATAATGTCATTCCATCCGATTCTACTAAATAAACATTAAACATCATTTGTGAAATCTAAAGCATCCAAAGTATCATAGTCTACTTATTTCGTGCAAGTAATAGGGCGATTTTTTCAAAGAATCAAAACGATATTTTTGTTCATCATTTTCAAAGAGCATACCAAAGTTGCTATTGATATCTTTGAAGCGTTCCTTTTGTTCGTCCTTGAATGCGAGCTTTTCTTTGCCTTTGCCCTGGCTTCCAAATGCACATTCATTTTGTGAGCCAATTTTTTTCTAAGATGTTCCATCATCTTGAGGGAGTTTAGTGAAGATGATTGAGTAAGAAGGGGAAAATGTTCTTTTTCTAGAGAAGAGAGAGGTGAGGATGAGAGATTGTTGAGTGGTGAGATGTAAATGAGAGAGTAAGAGTGGAAGAAGGGCTTGATGGAGGTGGAAGAGGAAGAGGGGAAGAAGGGAGAGAGGTTTGTGGTAGCACGACCGTGTGTTATAGTACACAGTCGTGCCCTAGGGTTTTAATACCCATGGGTCTGCCACACAACCGTGTGGGGAAAACACAGTCATGGTTTGATTTTTTTTTTTTAAGGGGAAGAGAAGGGACACGACCGTGTGTGAAAAGCAAGATCGTGGTTTGAGCTCTCGTTGAACCAGGGGCACGACCGTGGCTCTTGGAACAACCTGGGCTTGAGAAGCTCCTATTCGAGGGGCACGACCATGTGTTGAGGAACACAACCCGTGCTTGATTCCTTGCTGATGGAGGAGCATAGTTGTGTGTTGAGGGACATGGCCGTGTGGGGAAAACCCCATAGGCCCTTCTTCTTCTCCTAAGACCCTGCCTTAGCTTCTTCTCCCTCCATTAGCCCTCCACGCCTAGCTCGTGTGAGTCGATAAACCTACAAAAGAAAATAAAAACAAAGAATAAAACTCAAACAAAGATAAAAATGAAGAAACCAAAAACCAAAAACTACATCTAAAGTGAACCCTTGGGTTGCCTCCCAAAAAGCGCTCGTTTAAGGTCATGAGCTCGACCCCTAATTTGGCTCAACTGGGAGTCTTTACCTTGAAGAGGTTGTGTACCCCTCCTCCATGGCCATCTGGGTCTTGAACCTTTCTCTCCATCCTAGCTTTCACCGGGATGATGTACTTTTCAGAACTAGGTCCGTCCCTTTTTTTCTTGCCATCGGAGTATGATTCTTCTGGTGGTTTTTCCTTCTCTTTCAGAAATTTCTTCTTGGTCTCTACTTGTTTGACCTCTTCATACCTGTTACATTCACCAGATACAAGCAGAAGCAGAGTATAAGAGACATTAGATAAATCAAAGAAAGCTCTATCCTCTCCCACTGCCAATGAGAGCTTATGATCTTTCACGTCAAAGATAGCTCCGACAGTGGCCAAGAAGGGTCTTCCTAGGATGATGGGGATCTTAGAGTCCTCCTCCATCTCTAAGACTATAAAGTTAGTACGGACTATAAAGTTTCCTACCTTAAATAACACATCCTCTAGAATACCCAATGGGTATTTGTGAGAGTGATCTGCCAGTTGCAGTGTCATTTTTGTAAGTTTTAAGTCTTTTAATCCCAAATTATTACATAAAGAAAGAGGCATGAGGCTAACACTAGCCCCGAAATCGCAAAAAGTTTTTGGAATGGTAGTCTTCCCTATGATGCAGGGAATGGATAAGCTTTCGGAATCCTTCAACTTAGGATACATTTGATTTGAAATGAAAGCACTGCACTCTTCAGTTAGGGCTACCTTCTCACCGTCATCTTTCTTGCATCTAGTTGATAAAATTTCTTTCATGAATTTGACAAACTTTGACATTTGTTGCAGAGTATCCACAAGAGGGACCTCAATGCATGGTTCTTTTATCTTCAAAAACTTGTCAAATTCCACATCCCTTTTAGCAATCAAAATCCATTGAGGGAAGGGTATCGACGGTACTTAACTACCCATTAGGCTTTTCTCAATCGGTTCATCATTCTCAACTTCTCCTTAGATGTGCTCATTCTATGAGGAGGAAAGAGTTGACTCATCGATTGATGTACGCTTGATCCCTTGTGATGTAGCAGTCACTCGGGGTTGCTCCAAGGTCCATCCGTTTCTTAGTTCTATGACATTGTAGTGCTCAACTTGATTTTGTTCTGGCTTTCCTGGAAATGATCCTTATGGTCTTGAGGAGGAACTAGCTACTTATGCAACTTGATTGTCAATAATCTTTAGATGATTCTCAACATTATCCATCCTTCCACTAAATTTCTTAATATCATTTTTCATTTCTAGTTGTGTAGCTTGCATCTCCTCAAGTATCTTTTCTAATCTTGAAGGTAATTGGTTCTGTTGATTTTTAGGGGGGTGGGGGGGGGGGGGGGGGGGGGGGGGGGGGGGGGGGGGGGGG
>JBBUKS010508459.1:0-13655 GCA_038050645.1 Hedychium gardnerianum | reverse complement strand
CCTCATCTTGGACGAGCGGGATTGCGAAGGGCTTCGCTTCAAAGTTATACACTCTAACATGTAGATCTAGTGTAGATCTAGAAGAAAAACTAGTATATGTAAATATTTTTTTATCTTCGCACAGATCTAGTGGCAAAGGATCTACGGTTTAGCGCCCTAGACTTCCTAACATTCTCCTCTCACACGGTCGTGCCCCCCCCACCTCTCTCTTCTTTCTTTCCTCCTTTTTCTCTTGAGATCTCTTCTCCAAGACAAGATCTAAGCTCTTTCTTTACTCAATTCTTCTCCAATCTTCACCGATCTTTCCAAAGAAGAACTTTATCCAAGTTTCTCCATTCTCCAAGTCTCTTCTTCTTCTTAGATCTAGTTCCCAAAACAAGATCTAAACCCTGTTTCTTTATGATTCCCTCTAGATTTCTTCCTTTTTCTTGAATTCTTTTCAAGATTTCAAGATCCCTCTTTTCTAACTCTCCTCTTCCACAAGCAACAAATCACCCTTCTTTACTTGTGACCATTCATCATGATGAAGAGACTCCAAAAATGCATTGTAGGTGGATCTAACAGAGGAGATGTCTCTGACAAAGGAAAAGGGAAGATCACCGATAAAGGAAAAGGGAAGGCAACTAACAAAGCCAAACATAAAGCACGCAACGAAGGTAACGAGAATTCATATGGAATAATTTTTTGCAATGAGGAACAAAAAGCTAGATTCAATATTCTTGTTATTTGAAAATTGATTTGCACTTGATATATTAATAGTTATACCATGGATGTCTTGGGAATTAGGATGGATGTAGAATGGTTGTATAACAATTTAGGTTGGAATACCTTAATGATCATTCGTTATCCAATATATCCTAGGATTACTCTTGAATTCCTAAGCTCATTAGAGACCTACTTTACCTCTGATAGAGACAAAGGAAAAATTAGTTTCCTCTTAATGAATCATGATTATGAGTGGTCTCTTTATGATTTCAATAATTTTTTTTGGCTTGCCTAATGATGGATCTCATAGTTTTGATTGCTCTTTAAATAGTAAAACATTTTGGAATGATATTACATTGTCAAATGAGCCCTATGACCCTTCACGCTCCAAGGCATGTTCTCTTCAAAACCTGTTCTTCATTACCTACACTGAGTTATGAGTAAGACCATCTTTGGTTAGGGTGAAAGTGATGGTGTAGTAAGAAAAATAGAGCTTTATTATTTTTGGGCTATGTTGAATGAGGTCGAACTTGATTCGGATTTTTATTTTCTCCAAAACCTAGTGAGATCTAGTAGGGCGTCTTCGGGTACTATAGTATTTGGTGGATTGATTAGATACATCGCCGCACACTTGGAGTGTGAGCTATTTGGCTTGGAGGTTGTGTATGGAAACTCCAAGATTGATATTGGCACTTGTATGACAATGAAGATGATATGTCGAGAAGAGAGGGTATGACTTTATTAGAAAAAATGGATTCCCTCTTCTCCTACCTAACCTCGGACGTACTTCAATTAGAAATTCCACCAATTGGATTATTACGAACATGGCACATGAACACGCCTCCTCAACTCCCATTAGAACACTCGTTTATAACGCTCCCTTAGTAGATATGATAGAACCCTCTTCCTCTAGACATGAGTCGGTTACACATTCTTTTGCTTACGGTGATATGACTTAGTCTAGATTTGATTTTTCTGATTTTTGTGCCTTTTTAGATACTCTTCATGAGGAGCATGTTGCCCATCAGCAATTGTTGGAGAGTCAGTTTGCTACAACTCAAGAATAGTTCCAAGAGGTACGGGATCACTTTAGGAGGACAGAGGATTTTCAGGGTACTATTTCTGATTTTGTTGACCATTAGTATCGGGAGTGGTCAAAGGAGGAGGAATTTAGATGTTCTATGGATATTTCGAGGCAGCAAGTTGTCACACTTTATTAGTATCATGAGCATCTTGGACACCTGCCTTGTGTACCTAGATTTTCTCCTAGCCCTCGTTCATCATATTGAGTTGTTTCATTGAGGACAATGAAATGTCTAAGTCTACGGAGGTGTTTGTACATATGTACATATCTCTGTTCTTGCATGTGTTTCATTTTAGTTTGCTTATGCTTTGTTTGAGTCAGTTTGTTTTGAGTCTGTTTTGTTTCATTTGTGGCATGTTAGTAGCATGACTTGTTTTTCTTAGAAAAATACTAGCACATTTATTCTAGATATTCATGTTGTTGTCATTTATGTGCTAGTATGCTTGGTGATCTACTTTTTTCTATCCATAATAGCATGAAGTGAGCTATATTTTTCATTGTATGATTTTGAGAAATGGCCTAGTCTTAGGATCTCTTTTACACTATGCTTTACTTTGATAGTAGGTACATATGAAAATAGTCATGATTCATAAAACTGGACTAGTACTTATGTTTCTAAGGTGATCTTTCGACTATATTTTGGTTACTGGAGAAACTCGGATCATGTCAACTCACTTGGAAAAATCAATATCCCTTTTATTTGTCTTAGTGCTACATCTTTCAAGCACAAAAAAAAGTGTTCGGAATAAGGATAAAAAAATAGTTATCATGAGTGGAAAGTAATAAGTTACCCTTTTGAGACCGAGTTAGGTTACTGGAAAAATAACTGTTATGTTTCTCTTGATTCCGAGCTATCCTTTGAGACCTTGTGTAGTTTGAAAGAGATGAACCATGCATGTGGTAGGTAAGTGTCTATCGTCGGGTGCATAAGGAACACGGTTAGATGACGACTTGAATAAACTTGAGAGTTGACACTTGAAATGTTAGGCCACTTGTCTGCACCAAACACGAAGAACTTTTACTTAGGTCATTCTCAAACTAATTTTGATTATGCTCATCAATGAAACTATAGGATAGGATTAACATGACTCACTAGGGATTATCATGCATCTTATTGCCACGTGAATCTAGATTGTAGGTTTTTGCTTGAGGATAAGCAAAGGTTTAAGTCTAGGGTGTGATGTGCATAGATTATATATGTTTTTAGACATTATTTGTTGCACATCTACTTGTATTTCACTGAATATGATTTACATTATCGCACTCTATCTCATATTATTGTCATGCTTTTACTCCTTTAGTTCGGAGATCTACTCTTTTTGTATTTTCTTTGACATGACACATTTTAGAGCTTAAATGGAGCGAATCAGATATTGGAGTAAACTTTGGAGAAAAATCAGCAAATATGGTCATGCCTTATAGGCAGGGACGTGTCTCACTAGGCCAAGCAGAAAGCATGGTCGTGCCTCAAAGGCACAGTCGTGCCTTCATGGCCGTGCCTCAAAGGCATGGCCATGCCAATCCAAGCCAAGCAGGTAGTGCCTCACAGGAACGATCATGCTTCTCCATCATTTTAGGCAACTTTTCTAGAGTCTCTCAACATTCAAGTCATGGCAGGAGGCACGACCGTGCCTTCTCAAAAGCCTCCAGATCAAATTCCAATTAGGTCATCAGGCAGGTCGTGCTAGACCTAGCCACACGAGTCATACCTCACAGGCATGACCATGTCATTTGAGGAGAGCCCATCTTGTTCCAGATCCATTCAACAGCCAGGTCATGCTAAAAGGCACGATCGTGCCACATTTCTCGGATTTCCTTCATCATGGTCGTGTGCCAGGGCACGACCCCGCCCTATTTTCTGGCACACTCCACACCCTAGTCGTGCCTCATGGCAATACAGTGTGGTGTCGAGGCATGGCCGTGTGAGGCCTATAAAAGAGGCTCAAGATCCCCTTTTCAAGGGGGGAGAGGTTTCCCCTTCGTGGGAACCTACGAGGTTCATTTTTGCTTCATTCCAACGATTTATCCACTTTCGGAGCAAGGATTTCATCTGAAGAGAACGAGGATACCTAGATAAGCTTTCCTTCTTCTCGACTCTTGCTTTGGATTGTAAGAATGTTATATTTCTTGTCTTTGGCTTATTTCTCCATTGCTATGGAGTAGATCTCCTTGATTCAGGATGTAGAGAGTAATCTTGATGTAATGTTGATGTATAAACCATAGATTTTCCAATTTCCTTGTTCAATGATATATTTGTGACTTGTCCAATATGTATTATGTCTTGTTTGTGTTTGATGAAATGTGTGAGTGAATTGAATGCATATGGATGTGAAGGATTGTCACCATGTAGAGAATATTGCTTTAGATTTTATGCCCAGGGAGTCCTTAGTGACAGAGGGTAGTCCTTTAACCAGACTTTTTAGAATAATTATTTTGAATTAAGGGAAATTCTCCATAAGAGATTAACTAATTAGAATTTAATGGATTTACACTAATTAAATGTTAGGGCAAGGGGGCAATCAAGTTGATTTTAGGGTTTATTTTGTGATAAATTTTATTCGTCCCTATATTCGTTGTCAATCTACGACGAATCTAGGATTCGTCGATGATTTGGAGATGAATCCTAGATTCGTTGCCAAATTTGTGACGAATCTTGGATTCATCGCAGATTTGCCCAAAATTAAAAATAAAACTTAAATGCGTCCGAAATCAATTGATGGGCCTAGATAGCTCAGAATGACATGAAACCAGTTCCCATGTGTTCATATAGTTCTTCTGATTATTTCCACGCCTTCAAACATCAATTTTACCCAGAAAAATTAAGATCGGTGATTTTTTTAACATGAATGTATCTGAAAAAAAACTAATTTGTATTAAAATAAATCACTGAACTCAATATTTTGGCTAAAATTAATATTTGAGGGCATGAAAATAATCAAGAAAACTATGTGAACATATAAGAACTGGTTCATGTCATTCCGAGTTCTCTCAGTCAATCAACTAATTTCAGAGGAAATTTTTCTTTTTTTAATTTTGGATGAATCTGCGATGAATCCTTGGAATCATCGTCAAATCTGTGATGAATTCTGAATTCGTCGCCAAATCTGTGATGAATCAAAAGATTCATCACAGATTTGGTTCAAAATGAAAAAATTCTCCGAAATCAATTGATTGACCTAAAGAGATCGGAATGACATGAAACCAGTTCTTATGTGTTCGGGTAATTCTCTTGATTATTTCCACGCCCTCAAACATTAATTTTATCCAAAATATTGAGACAAGTGATTTTTTAATACAAATGTGTCTGAAAAATCTAATTCATATTAAAATAAATCACTGATCTCAATATTTTGGATAAAATTGGTGTTTGAGGGCATGAAAATAATCAGAAGAACTAGACGAACACATAGGAACTAGTTTCATGTCATTTCGAGCTCTCTAGGTCAATCAACCAATTTCAAAGGAATTTTTTCATTTTTTTATTTTGGACAAATCTACGATGAATTCTGAATTCATCGCCAAATCTACAAAGAATCAAAGATTCATCGCAGATTTGGTCCAAAATTTAAAAAAATGAAAAAATTATCCGAAATTGGTTGATTGACCTAGAGAGCTCGAAATGATATGAAACTAGTTTCTATGTATTCATCTGTTCTCCTGATTATTTATATGCCCTCAAACATCAATTTTACCCAAAATATTGAGATCAGTGATTTTTTAACACAAATGTGTCTGCAAAATTTATTTCATATTAAAAAAATCACTGATCTCAATATTTTGGGTAAAATTAATGTTTGAGGGTGTAAAAATAATCAGGAGAACTAGACGAGCATATAAGAACTGGTTTCATGTAATTTCGAGCTTTCTAGGTCAATCAACCCATTTTAGAAAAAAAAAATCATTTTTTTTATTTTGGACCAAATCTGCGATGAATCCTTGATTCGTCGCAGATTTGGCGACAAATTCAGAATTTGTCACGGGTATGGCAATGAATCCAAGGATTCATTATAGATTTGGCAACGAATTCAGGATTCGTCACAGATATGGCGACAAATTTAGAATTCTTCGCAGATTCTGTGACGAATATTGTATTTTATCACAAAAGTATGACGAATTTGGTGATGAAATAAAATTTGTTGCTAATTTATGATGAAATTCTTGCATTGCAAATTTCATTGCTAATTAGCGACGATTTATGTTTTTGTCGCAAAATTTATTGCAAATTTGGGATGAAAAATTTTTGTCGCTAAAATTCATCTCTAAAAGACTATTTTTTCTGTAGTGCGTTATTTATTGGAACTTTGGAATGTCATGAGGCATTCCTGTGCCAGAATGCCCGTTCCCGTGCCGAAATGGCCATTTCGAGGAACCATGGCCTCGAGAGCATGAGGTCTTCTCACTTTGGGTCGTCGCGGTGATTCCCTTAAATCTTTTTTATTGCTCTTTCATTTTCCTTTCTCGCAAGATTCTTTTCTCTGTCTTCTCCATCGCCTTTTTCTAGAGACTTTTTTCCCCACTATAAATTCCTTTCCTTCCCTAATTCCTCTTTTAAACATAGGTAAGTCTTTTTAACAATTCTAAGGAAGTTCTAAGAAATAACAGTAATTCAAAGGATACATTTAAAGTTTTTGAATGCCTAAAAGGAACACCTAAGTTTCATCTTTGAAAAAGGCGCACCTCATTCCTATTTTACCCCTCTTGTTAAAAGAGGACTCATTACCATTTTTTAAAACATCTCTCCTCTCTTCTCTTTTCTCTTAGTTCGGGTGTCTATTAAGATAAAAAAATAAAATTTTAATTATATTATGAATGATTTTCATATAAAATATATTGATGGTTTAAATTATTTTTTTAAAAAATTAATCATTAAACTCATGATAATCTTCCAAATTTATCCACTTTTTTTTA
Source organism: Hedychium gardnerianum (assembly GCA_038050645.1). NCBI lineage: Eukaryota > Viridiplantae > Streptophyta > Magnoliopsida > Zingiberales > Zingiberaceae > Hedychium > Hedychium gardnerianum. The sequence goes on along the minus strand of JBBUKS010508459.1, from coordinate 6,958 downwards.
ATTTTAAAATTTTAATTAAAAATACAAAAAATAATAAAAAGAAAAAAGATTTAATTTTTTTTAAATATTTTTTAATATCTATTACAAAAGAAATAAAATAAATTAACAAAATAAAAATTTATTTAAAAAAATTAGAACCACAGAGTGGTGCTAGTTTTTGAAAATCAAAATCAGCACTACATTATTCTTTTTTTTTCATGCAAGGTCATGTTGATTTTTGAAGATCAACACCAAGATAATACTGTTTTATAAGAACATGACCATAGAGTTGTGAAAGTTTAAATACCTTTTGTGAGCACTACTGGAATACCTTCAAACAATAAAAGAGGACACATATAAACTCCGGGGTACTTTAGAAACTCATAGGAGTTGGAATGAATCCAATTGGAGCTCTCTAGATCCATTAATAGGTTTTGACAGAAACTCATTAATTGTCATAGGGGATTTAAATTTATGAAAAGTTGATATGTAATGGAAGAAGATAGTGCATTGAAGGTATTTATGGTGTCCATGTCTGGTTCTGACATTCTATGATAAGTTATGTATATGTGTCAATTGCCTTAAGGTCTGAAACTTTGAATATTGTTGTTAATGACTTTGAGCTAATAGCTCTGGGCACATATAGACTCTTAGGCTTAAAAAACTTATAGTACTTGGAATGGGTATAATGAGAGCTTTTTAGGTCCATTATCTATTGATGGACCTATAGGATTTATATTTTTGAAATGTTAATATGTAATGAAAGAGGGTAGTGCATTGAAGGTATTTATGGTCTCTGTGCCTAGTTTTGACATCTCTACGATAAGTTATGTGTATGTGTCAATTACCTTAAAGTCAAAAACTTTGAAAATATTTTGATCACTACTATTAATGACTTCAGTTGACAGTTTTGGGCACATATAGACTTCGGGGCACTTCAGAAACCTATAACACTTAGAATGAGTCCAATTAGAGATCTCTAGGCCCATCAATGAGTTTTGTCCAAAACTCAATAATGAACCTAGAGGATTTGAATTTTTAAAAAATTGACATGTAATGGAAGAGGATAGTGCATTGAAGGTATTTATGGTATCTATACTTAGTTTTGACATTCCTATGATAAATAATGTGCATGTATCAATTTTCTTAAAATTTAAAATTTTGAAAACCTTCTGATCATTGCTATTAATGACTTGGTGTTGATAGCTCTAGGCACACATAGACTTCTGGGTACTTCAGAAACCTGTAGCATTTGGAATGAGTCTGATCAGAGCTCTCTAGGTCCATCAATGAATTTTGCTTGAAATTCATTGATGAACCTAGAGGATTTGGATTTATGAAAAGTTGACATGTAATGGAAGAGGATAGTGCATTGAAGGTATTTATGGTATCCATTTCTAGTTCTAACATCCCTATGATAAGTTATGTGTATGTGTCAATTGTCTTAAAGTTTAAAACTTTGAAAACCTTCTGATTATTGTTGTTAATGACTTCAAGCTGTTAGCTCTGGGTACATATAGACTCCGGGGCACTTTACAAACATGTAGCACTTAGAATGAGTCCGATCAGAGCTCTCTAGGTCCATCAATGTGTTGGTGCAATCTACTTCCGGTCAAGGTTTGACCAAGTTGACCAAGCTTGAGTTAACTCGAGTTGAGATTTTGATGTTTGATAAATATGTTATTTGGTCGAGTGAGACGTCAAGTAGGTTAAGGTTGATCAGATACTTGACAAGATATGAAAAGTCCAAGTGAGTCACGGTCGACTAGACACTTAGCGATCGAAAGTCCAACATGGAGTTGACACGAGACGGAAAGTCCAAATGGATTATGATTTATCGGATATTTGGTGATTGGAAGTCTAACAAGTAGTTGGTAAGAGAAAATTCCAAGTGGGTTATAGTTGACCGGACACTTGAAGGTCGAAAGTCCAATAGGGAGTTGGCTTGAGGCGTAAAGTCCCGACAAGTCAAAGTTGATCAGATGTTAGGCAACGAGAAATCTCAACAAGTCAAGGTTGACCAGATATCGAGCAAAGCAAGTATTAGTAGTTTTAGGTTAACTGGATACCAGACAAGACGAGAATTTGACTTTGATAAGGATGAAATAGGAGTATTAGTCGATTGATAGTGATACAAAAATGATAGAACAAACTTTCGAATGTCATAACTTTTGACTCGAATATCAAAACAAGGTAATTTTTAGTGCAAATTGGAGCTCGTTCAGAGATCTATACTTCTAACTCATTATCAATCGATTGATGGCTTTTATCAGTCAATTGATGGATTTAGGAATTGAACTGATGGTGGTCAAATTGCGTGGAAAAAGAGTTATTCTACAAGTTTAAACGGTCGAATTTGATAGGGCAGTCGACTGGTGGGATAAATTAGTCGACTGATAAATGGAAATTGTTGGGATTATAATCAAAGTCACATATTGGAAATATTTAGAAAATATCATGGGTTTATAAGATGAAAGATATCTCTATTGGTATGAGACATTTTGGGTAGAGCCCAAAAATAAATCCATGAGGGTCTAGGCCCAAAGTGGATAATATCATACCATTATGGAGATATGTGAATTCTTTTAGTCCTAACAATTAGTATCAGAGTCATAGTCAAGATCGAGCCATGTTGATAGAATAGTGGCCTTGAACGAAGGAGGTGGGGGCTCTTAGAGGAGTAAACTCTAAGCAAAAAGTCCAAATAGGTCAAGGGTGACTGGATGCTTGGCGAAAATCCTGCGGGAGTGAAACCTGTTGGTGTAGTTTGCACTAATAGTCTAACCCTAGGTCAGAGAGGACCAGATAGTTGGCGAGAAGTCCAGTCGGGTCAGGGAGGACCAGACGATTGGCTGAAGTCCGGATGTGCGATTCCGGCAAGAATACCTGGTGGGTCAGAGATCAAACGTTGAAGAAGTGACTCGGCAAATGGTAAGTAAGGTAAGAAACTGGAGGAGCGAATACAGTGAGGACGGGGCCCCGGTAGGGACTTAGGCGCTGGTCCAACTTAGATCCAAAGTGGAACCCTAAGTTGAGACCATGAGTAAATCCTGATCATGGTAAGACAGGATTTAAGTCATAATTAAATGTATTTAACATTTTATTCTAACTCTGTGTTACAGGAAGACTAACATTTTGCATTGTTGAAATTTAGCTTGTTCGGTCGACCGAACAAGTTTATCAGTCAACCAAACATGCCGAAAATAACAAATTGATCAGATAAATTGGAGGATCAGTCGACCGAACAAAGAGGTTGAGTCGACTGAACCATGAGATAATATCAACGAGTTGATCGGACCAGATAAGCTGAGGGAGAATCCGAGGTTCAGTCGATCGAACGATGAGGTTCAGTCGACCGAACGGTGAGGTTCAGTCGACCGAACGCAAATATTATCCTGAAGAAACAACATCTGAACGGGAAGATGGGCTGATTCAGAAGGATCAATTGATCGAACAAGTTTATTAGTTGACCGATAAACTTCGTACAGTCAAAACTGATCTCGAGTTTAGTGGATCAGATAAGGTCAAGATCTTCTATAAAAAGGAGGTCCTGCGTTCGAGACAAGAACAACAACGAAACCTGAACGCTCCTCTTGACTCTCTGCGCAAAAGAACACGCTCAAGCAACACTCGGCGCCGAGATTTTCTCCAACACTCAAGCCAGGATCATCTTCATTCAAAGTGTTGGGTAACAAATTGTTTTCTATTTATTTACTCTTTGTACTTGCATAAGTTGGTGTAGGTTTGTTACACCAACTTTATTTTGTAATCGGATCACTCTTCTGGGGGTTGCTGGAAGAGGATATTAGTGGATTGCCTAACGATACGATCCGAAGGGTCGTGGGCCTTGGAGTAGGAGTCGGCGAAGTCTCCGAACCAAGTAAAACCAACTGTGTACTTTCGTTTTCGTTTTCTTTTTTATTTTTCCACTGCATACTCAAAAGTTTCCAAAGAGTTTTAAAAACCGTGAAAAAGAAAAAAAATTTAAAACACGTGATTCACCCCCCCCTTCTCACGTGCACTCAATCCTACAAGATCTCCCTTCTTCTCTTCAAAATTCAAGATCTAGATCTCCCCACTTCTTCTTTATTTCAAGATCCTAGATCTAGGCCTCTCTCTCCTTCTTCTCAAAGATTTAAGATCTAGATCTTCCTCTCCTTCTTTCCTCCTCTCCTCCACAACCAAGAACTCTCCTCCCCATCTAGACTTTCATCCATGTCCGAAATTTTGAAGAAACTATGAAAGAGTGGTGGATCCGGTAAAGATGATGATTCCGGCAAAGGCAAAGGAAAAGAAATTAACAAAGACAAGGGGAAGGCAATTGATAAGGGCAAAGAGAAATCTACTAACAAGGGCAAAGGGAAGAGACAAGCACGCGACGAAGGTAACGACAATTAATGTAGCATTATTTTTCGAAATAAAGAGCAAAAGTCTAGATATGATAATCTTGTTAGCTATAATTTAATTTGCACTCGTTATCTTGACAATTATACCATGAAAGTTTTAGGGATTGGGGAAGATGTTGAGTGGATGAATGACAACATAGGTTGGACTACATTTATGAGTTTAAATCATCCAACCTACCCTAGACTAACCCCTAAGTTCAATAAAGACCCACCTTTCTAATGATGAAGGGAAAATTCATTTTCACCTCCTAAATCAAAATTTTGAGTGGTCTCCAATTGAATTCAATAATTGCTTTGGTTTTTCCGATGAAGGTAGTCATGAATTTGGTTGTTCATTTAAGGGCGATGAGCTTTGGATAGAGATAGCTTTAACTGATGATGCCTATGACCCATCACGCTCTAAGGCTTCTTTACTACAAAACTCTGTTCTTCGTTATCTACACCATGTTATGAGTAAGACCATCTTTGGTCGGGCCGAAAGTGACGGTATAACAAGGAAGATCAAACTTTATTATTTTTGGGTAATATTGTTGAATGAAGTCTACTTTAATTCAGGCTACTATTTTCTCCAAGCATTACCAAAGGCGGATAGAGCGTCTACAAGGACTACTATATTTGAGGGGTATATCATATACATCATCGTCAACATGGGTTGTAAGTTATATGGGTTAGAGGTTTTACATGATAACTCCAAGATTTACTTAGACACTTGTTTAGCGATAAAAATGATTCGTCGGAAAAATAAAGGATACAATTTCCTTAGAAAAGACGGGTGGCCTCTACCTCTTCTTAATCTCGACTGCATTTCAATTAGAAACTCCGCCAATTGGATTATTTGTAATCATTCATGTTGCTCTCATCCCCGAGGATCCCCTGACATCTTCCTCCCATAAAGCCAACCCCACTACTGAATTCACTAGACATTCATTCGCTTACGGCAATATGGGTCGCTCCGGTTTTGACTTTTCCGATTTTCATGCTTCTATGGACACTCTTCATGAGGAGCACAATGTCACCCAACATATGTTAGAAAGACATTGTGCTTTGATCGAAGATCAGTTTTAAGAAGTACAAGACCATTTTGGGAGGACGAGGAATTTCCACGGGCAAGTTTCCCAATTTGTATTACAATGAGCAAGAGAGAATGGAAGACTTTAGACGCTCTATGGACATCACTAGACAGCAAGTTGTCACACTTTATGAGTATCATGAGCACCTAGGCAACTTGCTGGGAATGTCTTCATTCCTTTATAAACCACCACGTCCTCCATCACCTAAGAATCCCCATCTGCCATATCGATATGGCCCCCACCACCATATTCATGATTTCATTGGGATAGTGAAAATGTCCAAGTGGAGGGGAGAGTTATACATATGTACATAGTTTTATTTTGTTTTGTTTCTGCATTTGTTAGAGTTAATTTAGTATTGTTTCTGCATTTGCTTGAGTTATATTAGTTTTATCCTTGCATTTATTTTAGTTTGTTTGTTTGAGTTTTCTGTCATGTCGGTTCCACCATCACCACATTTTAGCATGACTTGTTCCTCTTGCAAAAATATTAGCACACTCTTATCTAAATTTTCATGTATTGTGATGTATGTGCTAGTATGTTTAGTGAACTATTTTTTCCTATCCATAGTAGCATGAAGTGAGCATGTTTTTAGTTGTATGAGTTTGAGAATTGGCCTAGTCTTAGGATCTCTTTTATACTATGCTTGATATTGATAGTTGATACATCTAAAAATAGTCATGATTCATAGAACTGGACTAGTACTTATGTTTATAAGGTGATTTCTCAATTATATTTTGATTACTGGAGAAACTCGGATCATGTCAACTTATTTGGAAAAATCAAAGTCCCTATACTTGTTTTAGTGTTTCATCTTATAAGCACCATTAGTCTTAGTGCTTCATACCATAAGCATAAAAAAAAGGGGAAAAAAAGGTATCATGAGTAGAAACTAACAAGTTACCTCTTTGAGACCAAGTTAGGTTACTGGGAAAATAACTATTAAGTTTCTCTTGATCCGAGCTATCCTTTGAGACCTTATGTAATTTGAGAAAAATAAACCATGTGTGTGACAGGTAAGTGTCTATCGCCGGAGTATAAGGAATACAGTAAGATGATGACTTGACTAGGCTTGAGAGTTAACACTTGAAATATTAGGTCACTCATCTGCACTTGAAAAGCAAGGAAGGAAGCAACCAGCCAGGGCCAAGGCACTGGCCGTGCCTCCCAAGCATAGTCGTGCCTCAACCCTAGGAGAGCCAGAGCATTGGTCGTGCCTCCTAGGCATGGCCGTGCCACAGCCCCAGCAGGAACTAAGGCTCAGGTCGTGCCTCCCAGGCACGACTGTGTGATTTTTCTGGGAAACCCTAGACATGGCTCATGCCTAAAAAGCACGATCGTGTCTAGCCTACCGTCTCTTCTCAACACTTGGTCGTGCTTCCCAAGCACGACCGTGCCTCCAATCATCCATGCCTCAACACTAGGTCATGCCTCTTAGGCACAGTCGTGTGCCAGAAAAGCAGGGGTCATGCCCTTGCCTACAAAAGCTAGTTTTTCCTCTTT